>JBBPMH010000047.1:0-83597 GCA_038090235.1 Pulveroboletus ravenelii
GCTCACATGAAGAAGTGTTGTAATGATGATTCTGCTCAGCCAAAGATGTCATATGATGCCAACAATGTCAACAGTATCAGTAGCATCACAAGCAAAGGAATCATGAATTGTCATTAACAAACTCACTATGAATCTCGCAACTTCTGTTGACATTAAACAGCTCTTTAGCCATGGACACCTCTTACTTTCACATGTCTTACTGTGCCTTGGCACATGGAGTCAGCTCAAGCTTGTCAAGACTGAAGACATTGAGATTGTCAGTAAGCTTGCAAACCTTGAGGATAAAGAAGAACAGGAGTTGGAGTGATACTCTAAGGCACTGTGAGGTACGAGCACAGCCATAGAGTCATGTCTTTGGACAAGTGGCATAAGCAATGCAGCACTCTTTCTTTTCATGCCGCCACATGCCACCACACTTGTCTGAGCCCTCTCGCTTGTCCTTGTCCTTCATTTCTATATCCATGGTCTTTGATAGTTCGATAGTTGTTGATTCACCATATCTTAGCCGTACTGCAAAGACTCGCCCCCACAAACCCATTTCACAACTGTTTTTTTCCCTTTGCTCTACCACAAACCATGGCTGCTGACCCCATGGCTGAACAGAGGCCTGACTTCACAGTGCCAGCTTTCCATACAATCTGCAATGCAGTCATGGCAAGCTACGAGGAGAGCACAGAGCAAGCCATAGCACGCCTTATTGCTGCCTGGGATGAAGAGCATGATGTCCGGGTCGAAGCGTGGAACACCCAGAGGGAGGCTGAAATCCTTGAGGAAAATAATGCTGCCCACGAGCACAGGTAACTGGAGAAGGAGGCCCAGAGACTGGCAGAGGAGGAAGCAGAGCACGACAAGAGAGAAGTCAAGAAGAAGAAACCCAAAATGAGTGTCCTCGATGAAATGCAAGCTCCACCCAACATGATAATCCCCTGACCTTCTCAGTTCGCCATACAGAAGATCACCATCTTTGAATATGTCAACCTATGGTACTTCTTGACAAAAGGTTGTGAGGATGCTGCCAAGAGCCTCAGGTCCCAGGCCGACGACGCCCTTGGCATCATGGCAACTGATGACGTCCTGACACTGTGCCCCGTGGCCTCAGTCAAGGCTTCCCAAAATGTCCACCTCGACCATGAGCTTTCTTTCTCAGAATTCCTGCAGGCAAAGAACAGTTTCCTCTACCACATCAAGCAGGCGAGCTGGCCAGCAAAGAACATTGATGTGCTGGCAGAATTTTTCTGGAATCTTGAGAACCACCTGAACAGATCTCTCCTGAATGGTGAGTGTGCCCTTCTCCACTATGCATGGGCTGTCCACTGCCAGTGGCACGATGACCTTAAGCTCAAGGGATCAGCTTTCAACATCTCCATCATCAATGATCAATTGCTATCCAATGTCACAGTGAGGATAAACAATGATCTCATCGTCTGTGCAGCACGAAGGTCAGTCCCTCACTTATTTCGACAGCCTAGCACACACTTATTGCCACATGTTTTCACACCATGCCCTTCCTTTATTTTCATATGTCCATGGCCTTGCAACACCTGGTGACGTAGTCTATTTCCCACCGACGGTCTTCCATGTTGAACACTGGCCTCCTGCCTGTCTACCCCCCCCTCCCCGGTGTCGTGGTTTCATCCCCACCATCGCCTTCTCCTTCCATTCCGGTGATGTGATTTTTCCCCACCATCATCCTTTTATCCCGGTGTCATGGCTATGTCCCCACTGTCATTTCCCAACCCTGGTGTCACAGTCTCATCCCCACCGCCGTGGTGCACCACCACCTTGTGTGCTTGCCTGACGCTACTCCTGATCAGGCTTGAAAGCCCACATGAGAATGACCCATCATCCTCTGCACAGCCCCACAGAGCGTGCTGCTCCATTTTCCAAGGTTATAACTCAAACCAGTATCAGCGATGGGAGTTGCAGTCGAGATCCCCACAGCACAACTCCTACCGACCATCCAACACAGGCAGGAGACAAGACTCACGCTCCCATTTCCCCCCAAGGGGCTGATTTCGCAACTCACCACCATGATCCTCTTCATTCTCATCCTGACAGCTTGCATTGCTGAGAAAGGAGCAGAACAAACAACACCAAGTGCAAGTCGAAATGCCCTATCTGCCTTAGCTGGGAACCTTACTGTGTCGACAAGTGCAATAACCCCAAGACCTGGGATGGAAAGCCAGTCTATGCCTGCAGGACAACTGGTGGGTGCCTCATTGATGGAGATGGAAATGTCCTGTGCAAAAATTGGCAGAAACCTCATGGCTGTGAGCTCACCCACAAAAATGCTCGACATAAATGTTCAGGATGTGGCAAGCCGGACCATGGCACTCAGCAGTACCCTCGAAGCCAGGCATACTAGGGTGCTCACTCCCTATAAACCTGATGCATGGTTTCGCCTTATGTCAGAGACCCATATTATTCAGCGATACCTGTACATACATGATGGCCTCAGATATGGTTTTGTTGCAAACATCCCATCTCTCCTTTCTACCTACACACCTCCTAATAGCCCCACTATTACAGAGCTCCCTAAGATATTCAGTGAGATCCTAAACAAAGAATTCCAGAAAGGCTGCTATATTGGCCCCTTCTCAGTGAGTGCTGTTGAAGAATTAATTGGACACTTCCAATTCTCACCTCTTTCTCTGGTTCCTAAGCTGGGCAAACCAGGTTGCTATTGCCTTGTGCAGAACCTATCTTACCCACACTCCATGCTTAATCCTGTCTCCTCTATAAACTCCCTTGCAGATTCAGACTGTTTTCCATCATCATTTAGCACCTTCCCCATTGTGTCCCTCCTTCTATCGCACCTCCCAGATGGCTCCCAGGGTGCTGTTTGGGATGTTGCTGAGGCATATCGAACTGTTCCACTACACCCCTCACAATGGCATGCCTTTGTCGTTCATACAAGTGACTCTGAATTTGCCATTGACACATCTCTGTGTTTCGGCTTCTCCACTTCTGGAGGTATCTATGGTAGCATAGGTGGTGCAGGCATCGACATCATGTGCTCGAAGGGTATTGGCCCCATCCTCTGATGGGTAGATGATCACCTTTTCATTCATATACTGCACGCACACCTAGATAGCTACAATGAATTATGTTCAGAGATTGCCCAACAGATCCAACATGCAGGGGGTTGTGCAACCAAAGGTGGGAGGGTTTGGTTCAATGGCACAACCACCACCAATTCTTCAGTCAAAGAACATGATAAAGATCACACCTTTCCTCTCCAAGATCTAGCAAATCAATCTCCCCGCCCTGAAGCCAATCAAAATTTCACATACAATATTAAGGACATAGACCAAATCTCAACAGAACTGGGCATTCCATGGGAAGCGTCAAAAGACATCTCTTTCTTGACAGCTCCCACCTTCATTGGCTTCACATGGGACTTGGAGAATAGAACTGTCTGCCTTACTGAGTCCAAATGTCTCAAATACCTTGGCGCTCTCTCAGACTAGCAATCAAAGCACACACATATCCTGGAGGAGGTTCAAAAGCTGCATGGTAAACTTATACATGTAACCCTGATTGTGCCAGAGGGGTGTCCTTACCTAATCAACATTGAGGCAATGTTGGCAGTCTTTGGTGACAAGCCTTTCATGCTGAGAACCCTGTCTCATGACACCCACCTAGACATTGCATGGTGGAAACAAGTTTTACAAAACCCCTTTTCCCCCATTTCTATTCCATCTCCCAAACTGCTCCTCAGGGTCCAAGCATTCTCAGATGCCAGCTCATCCACTGGGGTGGGAATTATTCTTAATGGATCGTGGAGAGCGTGGTTCCTCCAACATGACTGGCAATGTGATGGCCATGACATTGGCTGGGCTGAAGCAATCAGTTTCAAGCTCCTCATTCATGCAGTTCTGCATTCTGGAGCCTCCAACATTCATTTCCAGGTTTTTGGAGACAACACCAGCATGGTTGAGGGATGGAACAAGGGTTGAAGCAGAAACCTCCAAACCAATGAAGTTTTCAAATGAATTCACTTAATTCTTATCAAAACCCGATGCACAGTCCACACTCAATACATCGCAAGTGGAGATAACCCAGCCGACCCTATTTCATGTGGAATTCTTCCCACACTATCTACACTCCTCCCAGTGTTCCACGTTCCCTTTGAAACTCAGTGATTCCTTGTTGATGCGATCTGATCATGTGCCCCCTGTACCCAGCAGCCAACCCGGGGTGCACATAGCTCCCAGGCACACCTGGATTTCCAACCTATATTCCCACATCACCCCCACACACAGTCCTCCCACATCTTTGACAACCACCCTCTGCCCCATGTGCCTAGCCAAGGACTGCCTACTATGCTGGAAGCCAGTCAACCCTAGGTCATATCCACACCCACTCTCAGAAGTTGATGCACAGCGCATATATAGCATCATTATGCATGCCTGGGCTGACAGCACAAGGGAGACTTACAGCTCAGGCCTCCTGGTCTTCCACAAGTACTGTGATGCCAGGGAGATTCCAGAGGAGTCGTGAGTGCTGGTAAGCTCGTCGCTCATTTCAGCTTATCTAGCAGAGTTAGCTGGGTTGTACGCAGGGAGCACCATCATTAATTACTTACATGCAATCCACGCCTGGCATACCATCCACAGCATCCCATGAGCTCTCAACTCTGACGAAACTGAAGCCCTCCTGAAAGCCGCAAAACTGCTTACCCCCCTGTTCTCTAAGTGTGAGCCCTGTGAGCCTTGCACCATAAGCACAATCACAGCCATTCAGGGTCAGCTATCCCTGGACAACCCCCTCCATGCCGCAGTTTTCGCCTGCCTCACCACCACCTTTTTCACCACAGTGCACATGGGTGAGTTCACTGTTCCCACCCTCTCTGCTTTCAAACCAGAGCTCCATATCACCCATGCACATATCAGCATCCAAAGGGATTAGCAAGGCCTGGAAGTCACCAATTTCCATCTGCCCCAGACCAAAGCTAACCTGCTGGGCAAGGATGTTGCATGGGCTAAACAGGATGGCCCCACAGACCCCCTTGCAGCACTTGACAACCATTTCCATGTAAACAACCCCACATCTGATGCCCACCTCTTCTCATACCACTTCAGAAACAGCCACCGGCCTCTCACTAAGTCAAGGTTCCTGAAGTCTGTTGAAGAGGCCTCCAAGAGAGTGGGCATTAAACCTTTGAAAGGCCACAGCATTCGAATCGGATCAACCCTCGAATACCTGCTCCGCAACATGCCATTTGAGGTTGTCAAGGTTAAAGGCCGCTGGGCCAGTGATGCCTTCCTCATGTACCTATAAAGGCACGCCCAGATCCTCGCACCATATATCCAGGCCAAACTGGCCATCTATGAAGCTTTTCTTCAATATACCATCCCATCCATTCACCGATAGTTTTTGTGAGTGGGTCTGACTTCTATCCTTTGGGTGTTTGTGTGTTCACTCCTCGCATTGTCAATCCACTCCTAGCACTTGGGATAGCAGCTCACTATCTGCCTGATAGGTCAGCCCATCACGTGGGGTCAGATCACACTTTGCACTTTCACCCATTCCCTCTCTCCCTAGTCACCTTGTCATACAGTACCTCTTGCTCATATGCATAGCATGTTGCTTCTATATACTGCATTTCCCTCCTGTGCCAGAGAGCACTAACAAAGTCCAAAGAGTGACACTCTAAGGTGCCGCAAGGTACAAGCACAGCCATAGAGTCATGTCTTTGGATGAGTGGCGTAAGCGATGTAGCACTCTTTCTTTTCATGCCACTGCATCCTGCTGCACTCATCTGAGCCCCCTCACTTGTCCTTGTCCTTCGTTTCTCCCACTCACCACACCCTGCCTTGCTCCTGCTCCCAGGACCCCAAGTGCTGCAGCTGGCCCGATTGGCATGATACACCTGCACTGTGAGGCTTTCCCACCTGCCCAGCAGCTCACTATCTGCCTGATAGGTCAGCCTATCATATGGGGTTGGATTATGCTTCACACTTTTGCCCATTCCCTCTCTCCCTAGTCACCTTGTCATATAGTATCTCTTGCTCATGTGCATAGCATGTCACTTCTATATACTGCGTTTCCCTCCTGTGCCAGAGAACACTAATGAAGTCCAAAGAGGCTAGTTGGGATGCATTAGATAGTGTTCTGTAGTGTTTTGCTCAACTTTATTAGATTTCAGTTGTGTGCAATCAGCACCATGCATGGGTATACCCATGTGGGTAGTGGGTATAGATATGCATGGGTATGGGTATGGGTCAGTGCATTGCATACCCACAAGTAAACCCACACCCACAGTGTGGGTGTGGGTATATTGGGGGGTATGGATGTGGGTATCAGCTCAGATACCCCAGGGTATACCCATACACTTTGCTACCTCTGCCCATCCTGTACAACTTGTTGACAGATTGCACCTACATCATCAATGATGCCCCCTGTAACTCAATAATACCATCTCCATTGTCCCTTCACATTCAACTTTATTCTTCTGTTTGTCATTCCAGCTTAGTCTTTGAACCTTAGATCCCTGCCTGATCCCCTTCCATCAGCCTCATTCCCTCTATTACTCATTGCTCCCCTTCTGCTATTTGTTGTCTTACTCATTCAATTCCTAAGCTCTATTTGCTCCTTGTTGTTCTTCATTTATATCCCTTTGTTTCCATCTAGTATATAAACCTGCCTCATAGGTATTCTGTCCCCTAGCTTAGACCTACTCAGCAATCTATGTTGCTTTCTCTCTTCTGTGTGTCTCTGCTCAACACTTGACTGAGTGCTCTGCTCTTTATGTCACCCCTTTGTCAGTATTTTACTGTCAAAGTTCTAGTCTAGAACACTACCAACTAGTTGTTGGTTGACCCTTGACCCTGTTGGTTGCAGGCTACATTACTCACCCTCATCTCACTGTAGCGGTTGGCTGACAGTTCCCCTTGTCTTCAATCCTTAGCCGAGTCCACATTTGACTCTTCAGAATCAAGCATAACATAATCTGGCCAAGGATGAGAGCTGAATACCAACAGATGGGCCAAGGATGAGGGCCAAATACAAGTGAAGGGTCAAAACAAGGATCTGGAACAATAACAATAACAATGATGATGATGATGATGAATAATCTGACCAAGGACAAGGGTCAGATACCAATGGTTTGGCCAAGGATGAGAGCCAGACATAGACAATAGGTCAAGGATGAGGTCCTAGACAATAATGAAAAGATAATGAAAATGATGATGATGATAATGATAATGACAAGCATAATTTGGATAATGGAGTAACTAACAGGGGTACAAGTGTAGAACAATGTAGAACTTAGTGAGTGCAGACAACATACTAAGGTAGGTGTAAGTCTGATAGGCAGAAAATAATAGTATGCTTATGTAAGCTAGTTCATGGCTATACTACTGTATAACATCAACACTCCCCCTCAAGCACAAGGGTGAAGACCAAGCTCTGAAGTGAGGTGCTTGGCCTTGATACTAGGTAAGGCCTTGGTAAGAGTATCAGTGATTATATTGTTAGTAGGACAATAAAGAAAACAAATGGAGCCATTCTCAACAGTGAAATAAATGAAATGGTACCATATATCTATGTGCTTGGTTTATGCTTGGTAACTACCATCCCTTGTAAGTGCAATGGCAGATTGGTTATCACCATATAGAATAGTTGGGTATTTGAGCAGATGAAATACCTCACTGATAAGTCGTTGGAGCCATAAAGTTTCTTTTGCAGCATGAGTGGCTGCAATGTACTCAGCTTTGGCAGTGGAAAGTGTGACAAGCTCTTGTTTCCATGAATCCCATAAGATAGCTCCTCCATCTATAAGGAAAGCAAACTCTGTGATTGTATGCTGATGTTCTGGTGAAGCTTCATCAGTGTCAACATATATAACAAGGCCTCTTTTCTGAGTTCTAAAGACGAGTGCCCAGCCTGCAGTGCTACTAAGGTAGTAATAGATTTGCTTGACTGCCTCCCAGTGAGGCCAACCTGGGTTAGCATTGAACTGACAGATGAGAGATGTTGCAAGTGTGATATCTGGTCATGTTCCAGCTGGTAGGTAGATCAGTGATCCAGTGGCCTGACAGTATGGTATGTTCTACATTCTCACAATTTCCAAGGCTGTTTTTGGGCTTTGCAACTTGGAAAGTTGTTCATTTGGATCTATAGGTGTAGTAACAGGTTTTACATCTGTAAAATTAAATCTTGCAAGTATTGCATTGGTGTATGATTCCTGTGAAAGCAATATCACTTGAGTTGGGCAGTCTTAGGTTAATTTCATTCTGAAGAGCCAAGAGATGGGCCCAAGGTTGGTTATTTTGAACTGGGTCCCTATCTTGACCTTAAACACTTTGATAAGTTTGTTTGAGCTACCTGTCACCATGCAGTCATCAATATGCAATGCTAGTATTAAGATGTGCACACTGATAGTTGTGACAAAAACACCCCAATCAGCCTCCATATACTTGAGTCCAAGTACCACAAATTCCATAGACAGGCATTGGTACAATTTTAGAGCACCCTGCTTTGATACACAAAGAGTGACACAGAGTTTTGCAATGAGGTCACAGTTATGCTTGTCTAGACCAGGCAGTAATTCCATGAAGATGATTTCATTGTCATCCAGTTTTCCATTAAGGAATGTACTGTGAAAGTTGAATACACCAATATCCCTGTCTTGGCATGCTGTGATAGTAATGATGAGACAAAGTGAGGTGAGATGTGCTACTGGAGCATAGGTTTTGTCATAGTTGACACCATGTTGTTGGGTGAATCCACATGCTACTAATCATGCCTTGTATTTGTTGACCTTACTGGTAGCATTCTTTTTGATTTTGAATACCCATTTGCAGCTGACAATGTTGGTGTCAGGAGGACATTTGACAGCATCCTGGGTGTGTGCTTTGTTGAGACTTGCTAGTTTGGCATTAATCATGTCCTTCCATTTCACCCAATCCAGTTATCTCTGTGCTTTCTCTATTGTCACCAATTCCAGTGCTTTGGCTCCCATGATACCTGCCATCAGTGTGAATGCTGCATTATCATTGTTAAATTCCCATGCTCCTGTGGCTGCATCATTCCCACTGATGAGTTTTTCTCTTCCTTCTACAATGGCTTGAATGCCTTTAGGTACAGTTAGGTCACCTTTATCATGCCCATTGTGTGTGCAAATGCTGCTGCAGAGCATGCAGATATAATCCAACTCCATATTCTGTTGGCTTGATCACCTCAGCTTGGTCACTGGTGTGGGTACCTTGAAATGCTGGCCTAGGTGGTCAGTTTGGAGGCAGTTGGGTTTGATTGGAGCTGCAGGGACTGCAGGAGTGGGTTGAGCAGTAGAGTCTGGTGAGTTTTGAGCATTGTTCATTGTATTTGAGGCAGTGGACTGATTGCTGTTGATACCCATGTTCATTCACTCACTCTCCCCCTCAATCAGTTTTCTGATCTGCTCAGTTGAGAGGCTGTTGCCACATTGAAACATGATGTTTCACTCAACCATGACTATCCATTGATCCACAAAGTAGATGTGGTGTACACTGCTTTCAGCATCAAATCCTATCCAGCATCCCTCCTGTGCTCTAGTGTTGAGCTTCAAGTCACTTGCATTATGGACCCAATACTGCATGCCCCATTTGGGTAAGTGGCCTAGGTCTGGCTGTTTCCTGCAAGCATTTTGTATGGCATTTTGTCATTGAGTATGCATGTCACTGACCAATTCTTCATCCAGATGATGTGTGGCAATGCTTTGCCCCATAAAAACTTGGACAATCCACTCACATGCAACAGTGTGCATATGTGCTTGACAAGCATGCAATTGAGATACTTGGAAATGCTATTGTGCTGAGGGGGTGTCATGCATGGTGAGCTTCTGCTCTATTCCCTGTGCATTCAGATGATGAGTAAACTCATTGCTCAGGTACTCTCCTCCATGGTCCAAATGGAGTTGCTTGATGGTGGCACCATGCTGATTCTTTAGCCATGCTTTGTACTGACAATAAGCATTGTAGGTGTCATATTTTGCAGAAATGAGGTAGAGTCCCCACATTTGGCTGGACAACTATTTGGAGATTTTATCAGAATGTGTCTGCCATGAAGAAATTGGCAGCCTGAGACTTTGAGAACATTTTACAAGTACATCTTTTATCATTTCATTGGCTTCATGACCTACTCACTAATTAGTGTTCCATGACTTGCTTCAAGGGTCTGCTTCCAGCACCACACAATAAGCATGTCTTAGACTTGCTTTTCAACCTTGCTAGCTGGCATGCATATGCCAAGCTGCATGTTCATACTACTGATATGCTTGAGTTGTTTGATAAGGTAGTCATTTCACTCAGAAAATCAATCTGGCACTTCATGAAGACCACCTGCAAGTTCTACCAGATGTATGAGTTACCTCAAGAGACTTCTGTGCAGGGCCATTGGACTACTGCACTTGCAGCAAAAACAGAGAAGGCCCCTGCGACTGGACTCTGATGTAAGGAGCACAAGCTCAACTTGACAACATACAAATTCCATGCTCTTGGCAACTATCCCAATATGATCTGTGAAATGGGCACTACAGATAACTATACAACACAACCAGTAAGTGATAAGTGTAATGTATTGGACCTGAAAGTATCCTATTTCCCTAGGGAGAGCTGCAGCACCAATGTATTAAGTAGTGATACCCTAGGATATCCAAGAATAAAAAGACCATGGTTAATTCATTGACTAAGCAAGAATCACATGCACATTACATCAACACATTAATGAAGGTGGTTTTAAATGACTTAAACCAAGCTCTTAACCCATGCTCGGAGTGACTGCCTCATGTTCATACCTCACCATCTGACCACTACTACCTGGTAAAACAGTCCAGGGAGACTTTTGCCCTCACTGCATGGTTGCATGCACATAGTAGGGATCCTGTAATTCATATACTAAGTGGTCAGTTGTGCAAGAGGCACCTACTCAAGCTTAGATCTGTGAAGAACTTTTGTATTCAGCTCCAGAATCATCTGCTCAGATGATTATATGGTATACAGTATACAGGGGATGAACTCCAGTTCTCTGACAATGAACATGACTCTGTTGTGATTGCTGAAGACAAGATCCACCCATGCAGGGTCTGCCAAATCAATTACACTACATATGACTTATGGCAAGAACAGGATAGCATTATGGTCCATTCTCATCTGGATGTCATGGTGCTTTCACAGGAAACAGATGAGGAAAATCACCCATATTGGTATGCCCACATTGTTATGATATTTCACATCAATATTCACTTCTACAGAAATGGGCAGGATGGTTCAGAGCTCCAGCAATTTGATGTCTTGTTTGTCTGCTGGTTTGGACACAATATAAGCTTACCTGCTGGATTTGGTGCCTATCAGCTGCCAAAGGTCAGTTTCTTACCTGAGGATAATGATCCAGATGCATTTGGGTTCCTTGATCTGACTGATGTGATCTGGGGTGTCCATTTGATCCCTTCATACTGAAATAATGTGACTAAGAACTTACTTGGGCCATCATTTATATGGAAAGAGGACAAGAATGACAAGAACTGGTGTCTTTTTGATGTAAACATGTAAGCATTCTATACTATGTCATTCTAGCTACTAATCTTCAAACAGATTTATTAGGGTCATTCAGAGTAGAAAACAGGCCCAGTTTTGGACCTGTTTTACAAATTGTTTTGAAAATGGTTTTCGCACTCTAAAACTGCTTTGTACTTTGACATACCCTGTTTTTGCCTGGTTTTGTGCAATTTCCACTATCTCAATTTCAGTTGGAGTTTAAATTTGATCACAATCATTGAGGGAATGATAACAGTGAGATTTCCCTGCTCACTTCATCATGCCTTCCCAGCCTGTGCACCAACAACTTGCAGAAATCCTCATTGATGGATACCTCACTTTTATCATTGCTGAATCCTATAGTCTTGCTGATCCTCCCACATCTGAGTCAAGCTCCAGTTTTGACTCTGATACAAAGTCCAGCAGCTTATCTGACTCTGAGTCAGATGGAAATGAGTTACCAACAGCAAGCAATTCTATTTTGTGCCTGCTTGGTACACTCTATTCCTGCAGATATCTTGTTAATCATCAACTGATCATCAAGAGTGGTGAAAATTTATGACTTCTTCTCACAGATTGGAAGCATGAGCATCCAGATATATTTCAGGCACATGTACAGATGACACCAGAGTGCTTTGATGTACTTCTGGATGCCTTGCAAACAGATCCTGTCTTTGGGAATGAGTCTAATTTCTCACAGAAACTATCTGTTGCAGCTCAACTTGCCATTACCCTTTATCGCTTTGGACACTATGGGAATGCAATTAGCACAACCATGGTTGCATTGTGGGCTGGGATTGGTTATGGGACTGTTTGGCTTGTGACAAACCATGTCATGACAGCAATTTGTCACCCTTCCTTTCGAAATACTGCATTTTATTGGCCATCAGCAGATGAAAAGGAGGAAGCAAAGCAATGGATTGAGAATAACTCATATCCAGCTTGGCGAAATGGATGGGTAATGGTAGATGGAACTTTGGTTCCTCTTTATTCCTGTCCAGGCTACTTTGGAAATGCTTTCTATGATCACAAGTCAAATTATTCACTAAATGTTCAGGTATGTTTAATTTTTTATTGAAAATGAAGCTAATATAAAGATTTAGATTGTGTCCATTCCAGATCTTCATATTGTGGACTACTCTGTTGGGCTTCCTGGAAGTCAACATGATTCAACTGCCTTTTCAGAAACATGGATTGCTAAAGAGCATAAAGTTCTGCTTGGTTCTGAGGAGTGGATTTTTGCTGATACTGCATATTCTCTTCATGATTGGTGCCAAACACCATATAAAAAGTAAGTTTTTACTATATTACTTTTATTATGAAACTTGCTTATTTTAATTAGACCTGAAAAGGATACTCAGGAGAATACCATCTACAACTATCATGTCTCTAAGATTCGAATCTGTTCAGAACATGCAATTGGATATCTTAAGGGCACTTGGCAGTCTTTGCAAGGTCTTTATGTTTGTCTTGACACTGAAAATCACATCCAATATGCCTGTCTCTGGATTATCTCTTGCATTCATTTGCACTCATTTATCCTTGGGCATCAAAAAGGTATCAATATTACCAGAGACCTTTTTTTTTTAAAAGGACTTCAAATTATGGCAGAAGAACATGAATGGTATGCAGAGCTAATGACAAACAGAGAGCAGGAAGCTGAAGAAAATGAGAGGGAAAGGGAAAGAGATGAAGGAAGAAATGTGGAATTGCTAAAAGGAAAGATTAGAAGGGAAGAAATGAAATTGGCACTATTCAGGGTTTTGTATGACAAGGAGTAAAGAACTATTGAGAAAGACAGAAATTTGTAAAAAATATAGTAATAAGAAGGGACAGATTGGAAAAAAAAAATTAAGATTAAGAAAACTTAAATAAAAAACAAACAAAAGAAAAAAAACCCATTTAAAGACTTGGATCAATAGCAAAAGAAGGATGAGAAAGACCACTCTGAGCTCTAGCAAGCTCAATTTGCTTGTCTATCATCATTAACTGATGAGCTCAGTCAGCTACAGCTTGCTCACTCTGAGCTTGAATGTGCATCCACTCAATTGTAACAGCTGTTTCATGAGCTGACCTATGCTTGATCTCCTCTCTAGCAATATGTTGCTTGGCATTAACTGCATTCATAGCAAGACAAGCCTCATGCTCTGCATCTGCCACCTCTTTGAGTAAATCTTGAGGGGATTTACATTTCTTGCTAGGCTGAGAGCTAGTAGTCTCACTAGAATGCTTGGAAGGAATGACCACCTTGAGCTTGGATAAGGATGAAAGATCTTTATCCTCCTCTTCATCACCATAGAGGTTATCACATGGTAACAAAGGCCTCATACTCTGAGATGGAATATTCTCATCTAGAGTTGGAGTTAGAGGCCAATCAGGCCACTCCTCCTTCTTAAAAAATTAAATAGGAACAATATCAACAATATCAGGACTTACCTCATTCTCTTCAACACCAAGAATAGTCAAGTCAAGACTAGACTGACTATTTGAGACTGCCTTTTGGCTTGAAACAGGACTTCCACCCATTAACTCATTGAGACAAAGATATCAAGGAAATTTCTCCTCAATAGATTCTAAAATTGAATTAGCACATAATACTCACTAAATGAATATATTCCAGTTACCCCATGCATTTGCTGCATTGCTTCCTATCTGAAGCTTACCAGCACAACCAGATGTTACAAGCCCATGGCCAGTCTCACCAAGTGTTTTGCAATGTTCTGCAAACACTGATTTAAGACTAGTAAAAAATATAAGATTAAATGAGAATACAACTTAAGGCTATATCAAAAAGTATTAACTGACCTGTTAACACAGTTTCTAATTACCCCCTTCAACATTGGAAGGTCATCCTTGGTGTACTCTGCCTCAAAGATGGCATTATCACAAAAGCCTCTGCAATGTCAAAATAATGCTAGATGAGACTCTTTCCCTTCCCAGTTGGTGTAGGGTTGATAGAACTCCCTTTGTCAAACCCAAGGGCAAATTTCCAAGTGATAGAGTCCTCAATGAGGGTTAAAAGGGAGTCTGTCAGATGAAAGTTCTCAGGCTTGGCCCAGCTATCCAAATATCAATCATAGCAGTGTAAGTATGAACATATAACTTGCTGAATTGTAACTGGGGCTTTCTTGGTCTCACCCTGGTTCTCCTTCTCCTTGGACAAGGCACCTCCAGCCTTTGTTGCACTGGTTGGCTTCAGGCCGGAAGTCAGAGCTGTCTTCTTTGGTGTGTGAGAACTAGGCTTCATGGAGGACTTGGAACCTGCCATGTCTATCGATGGGGGAATGAATTTGGGTTGAAAATGAGTAAGAATGAGTGAAAACAGCACACACTGGCACTAATGATGATGGTAACAGTGATGGGTGCTACTGGTGGCAAATTCAAACTAAGGAAGGTGGTGCCAAAACCGTGAGAATTCAGCACTGAAAACAACTCTCAAAACAAGTGATCAGTTTTTGACACTTGCTGCCCAAAACCAAAATCAAAACCAACCCCAAAACAGCCCCAAAACTGGGGCTGTTTTCTACTTTGAACTGTAGAATACTCAGTAAGTCACTAAATAGTACTAAGGTAACTATGGTGCGATGTAACCATCACTTATGTAAGCAGTAAATACCTAATATGGATATTTCCAACACTCCCCCTCAAGCATAGTCTGATAGGTAGGATGCTTGCCTATGTAAAAGGTAGCAATTAGGTAGAAAGAAAAAAATACTTATGAAATATATCATAGTATTGAGTGGTCCAAGTAGTCCATGTAGTTGTGTCACAGTACCATCTCACAGTTTCCTAATAAGGTAAGTCACAGCTCGGCTAATACAGGACTTGCCAGAGTGTGTGCAATTCTCACTCCTTGGGTTGTAGCAGCATCATCTATGTGCAGGTAGTAGCTGTAATATGAATATCATATATTTTCTTCGTCTATGGGGTCCATTGATGCGTCCATGGAGGGTCTGTGTCAATTGCGATGGATCTGTGTCACTATGCTGAGCAGTTACCATATATGGTAAGTCATGGCTCAAGGTGTCCACTCTGGCTTCAGTGTGTGTGGTTCATCTTCAGTCAGCCTCTACATCATTGCATTCGTGTTTTGCACTTGCAGATTGCTCCCCCTGGCTTCTATACATCATGTACAGTCTGTTCCGATGCTCGGATCGGCCCAATTTGGCCTTTTTTTTTTTTTTTTTTTTTTTTTTTTATAACCGCATTTATTGTCCTTTGGGGCTCTGCCCCTTGGTAGACATTTACATCCTTTCGTGTACTACATGTTTGGTGTGCATCCTATCTGCAATTCCGCTCTCCTTCATCTCCCTCTCCCATAATAAAAAAAAAAGGGAGGGGCTGGGTGGCTTGCGCGGGGCCGGGGGGGGGCAACCTTGTGGTGCCGGGGGTGCGAGGGTGTCTTTTGGGTTCTCATGGCTGACGGGGGTGGGCTGCCGCTTGAATTTGGCCTTTATGTGGACCGTCCAACCCAGTATGTACACCTTGGAGCTAATTTCTCTAGGTAACATTCTTCAACTTTCCTCGTCGGCACAGCAAGTTTGGGTGTCTGATAGGTCATCATAGGACCTTTCCCAGCCCATTGGGTGGTACAGGTATGTGTGCTGCACACCATCCATACCATTCTTGCTGACTTTCTTCTGCCTCAGCTAGCAGATCTGTTCTGACTTGGATTGAGTTGTGGCATACTCCACTGGTTGCATCATCTATCTGGCATCTAGCCCAGTCCATGTTACGCTTGATCCTGAAGGGTCAAGACATGGACTCGGCTAAGGATCGAGGATGAGGGATTGTTATAAGCTAACAGCTTTAACAAGACAAGAAGAAGGGACATAGCCTGCAAACAGCAGGATCGATGGTTCGTCCGACAACTAGTCAACGATGTTTTAATGGTTGAGGATCTTGCCTAGCAACCAGCTAGCAAGAAGATGATGGCAAGAGCAGAGCGCTCAGTCAAGTGCAGAGTGAAGGCACTCAGAGAAGCAAGTAGATTGCCGAGTAGGTCTAAGTTAAGGGGACAGGTAGACCTATGAGGGTTTTTATAGTACATTGGGAAACGACAAGATAAAATGAAGACAACCATGGAACAACAAAGATTGGTAAATGTATGAGTAAACCAACGAATAGCGAAAGGAACTCGGTGACTAATGGTGGAGTTATGAGCCCAATACGAGAGAATTGGACAAGGAGACTAATGTTCAAGTCAGGTATTCCCCTAACCTCATTTGGTGGCCAATTGCCCCGAGGTGGCCAAGAAGGATAGCACAGTGGGATTGAAGACGTTGTTTAATCACAGTGGCATCAGTGCAGTTGTCAATTGACTCAACCATAAGTTTGACGCGGGAAAGTTTGACGATGGTATCTATGAGAGACGTGAGGGGAGATCTGGGGATGAGGTCATCATCAATGGAAATGACGAGTCTGGAATCATCAGTGTGCGCCATCAGGGAGGTGAGGTATTCAGGAGTTGGAAAATTGTTGTGGAGAGGTTGGGCATAAATGGGAACGTCTGGGGGATGAATTCCATCATTATAGGAGTGGTGGAGGATGTGCCAGTCAGAGATGGTGGGGCAGGGGGAGTCAAGGCAGTGGGGTGGTTTGTCTGGGGAGGGCAGAACAAGCATTGTCAGGGGAGAAGGGGGATTCAAAGGTTGTCCAGGGATCATCTCTCAACATCTCCGGGAGTTGGTGAGTTATCCTCTCAAGCATGATCTGGAGAAGGACAAAGGCTTGCCAGTGAGATCTCCACAAATGAAACATCTGGACTAGGGCTTGTTCCGTTTCCTCGAGGAGGCGACGAGCTCCCCCAGTCAGAGAGGGAGGATACAGAGTGAGGGGAGTTGTGGCTGGAGGCATTCGACATGAGGATCAGATTGATTGAGTGAGAGTGGGATGGGGAGAAGACTTTTGGGTGGAGCCATTTATATGCTTTCAGGATAGTCAGAGCATTACTCAATTCCGATTCCGACACCCATGAGTCTTCTTCAGTGGAGTACCCCTTCCATCGAATAAGGTAACATCATCTGGATGGGGTTCCTCGGTGGCATACTATCTTCTCGACTTCATATTCCTCTTCTCCGTCAACAAGTTCCAGGGGAGGAGCTGGGAAGTTTCAGCCATGTACATTGTTTTCGCAATAGGACGATAGGAGGGAAGCATGGAACACAGGATGTATCTTCCATGCGGAAGGAAGGCGGAGACAATAAGAGATTGGTGATAGAACTTCCATGATAACAAAGGGTCCTTCTCTTTTTGGGGCGAATTTAGGGGAGGTGAGGGAACGTTTTAAGTTCCTGGCTTCTAGCCAAACCTTATCTCCTTGTTTCCAGGGTTTAAAACTTCGTGTGTTCCTGGATTTCATCGCTTGTTGAGCTAGTTCATGTGCCGCTAGGGCTTCATTTCTCATGTGAGATAGGAGCTGTAATCATGATTCAACTGTGGGTAGGGGGGTTTCCGCGATGATCGTGGGAAGGGGTTTGGGTTCATATCCCATCATGAGATAGAACAGAGATTGATTGGTGACAGAATGTGGGCAGTGGTTGTGTGCAAATTCCACCATAGGGATGTGTTCTGCCCAGCTGGTGGGGTTGTTGTGGCAGAAGATTCAGAGATATGTCTCAACCTCTGGGTTTACCCATTCAGTTTCTCCATTAATCTGGGGGTGGTAGGCAGTGGAGAGGGCAAGGGAGTATCTGAGAAGGGAGGCAAGGGATTTGGCGAACTCAGAGGCGAACTGGGGTCCTCGGTCAGAGATGATCTTGTCATAAAGGCCAAATCGGGAGTAGACACAGTGGAAAAATAGGTGTGCAATGCCTTCGGCAGTGACAGTTTTGACTGTTGGACACAAAATTACCCCCTTAGTAAGCCCATGGTCGACCATGACCAAGAGACTATCAAATCCATCAGACAGGGGGAGGTCCGTGATAAGGTCACAGGAGAGTTGTTGAAAGGGTCGGGTACAGGAGGAGGGAATAGGCGAAAGAGGGGGAACTGTTGGATGGGTGTTAACCTTGTGCTATTGGCAAGCAGCACAGCCTTGAACATAGTGACGGACAAAAGATGCGAGGCCCGGCCACCAATAATCACGAGAGACCAGTTGCCGCGTTTTGAGATAGCCAGGGTGGCCTGCAAAAGGGTGGTCATGACAGTGGGCTACGACATCTCACCGGAGGGGTTTAGGGACATAGGCATGGCCTTGGTAGGTCAGGACGCCAGCATTGAAATGCCAATCTGACAGGCAGGAGCAAAAACGAGCGGGAATGGTCCCCTCCAGGGCATGAAGGGCATCGAGGACAATAGGGTCAGTTGTGGAGGATGCAGAGATTTTGGCGGAGAGGTCAATGTCGATAAGATTGATGAATAGGTCAGCCAGGAGGAGGGTGACATCCTGGTTATCATTGTCATCGTCAGCGACGTGGTCCAGGTGGCAAGAGAGGGCATCGGGGGTGGAGAGGGAGGAGCCTGGAACATGGGTGAATGTCAGATCAAAGTTGGCAAGGTCAAGGAGCCAATGGGCTTGTCAGTGGTTCAACTTATGAGGTTCACAGAAGTAGGTCAGGTTTTTATGATCAGTGAGGACTTCAACGGGGAAAGCTGAACCATGGAGGTGGTGTTGCCAAGATTTGAGAGCGTGGATAATTGCGAGGAGTTCCCAGTCATAGATGTCATAGTTTTGCTCTGCCGAGGAGAGGGATTGAGAGAGGTAGGTGCAGGGTTTCATGTCGCCATTGACATCGGGCTGAAGAAGGACACCACCTGTGGCCCACTTTGAGGCATCAGTGGAAATAGCAAAGGGTTTGGTGGGGTCAGGGAGTTGAAGGACTGGTTGGGCGAGGAAGGCAGCTTTGAGGTCCCAGAAGGCAGAGTCGCATGAGGTAGACCAATTCCATGGGTGGTCTTTCTTAGTCAGGTCAAGAAGGGGGCATGTGGCGGTGGAATAGTCAGGGATAAAGCAGCAGTAGAAGTTGGTGAACCCAAGGAAAGAATGGATGTCTTTGACTTTGGTTGGGATAGGCCAATTCACAATACTGGCTAGTTTAACGGGGTCCATGGCAAGTTTGCCGGGTCTGACTATCATTCCAAGGTATTTCACTTGTTTAGCAGAGAATTCACATTTTTCTAATTTCAAGTGGAGGTCCAACTCGGTCATTCATTGAAGGACACAGCAGGTCCATTCAAGGTGGGTTTGTTTGTCTGGGGAAAAGATGAGGAGGTCATCCATGTAGATGATGAGCCACCCTTCGGCGATAAGATCTTGGAATGAATCGTTCATAAATTGTTGGAAGGTGGCGGGGGAGTTGGTGAGACCGAAAAACATGACCGTAGGTTTGAAGAGGCCTTTATGGGTGATGAAGGCGGCCTTCCAGCAATCCAAGTCCTTGATCCAGATATTGTTATATCCCCAACGGATGTCAAACTTTGTGAATACCTTTGCTCCTTGGAGGTGGTCGATGAGGTTGGAGATAAGTGGGAGTGGGTAGGTGTCCCTGACAGTGTGTTGATTTAGGTAACGGTAGTCCTGGCAGGGGCGGAGTTTTCTGTCTTTTTTTTTTACAAAAAAGAAGGGGGATGATTGTGTTGATTTCAAGGGGTGGATTTTTCCCAAGCAAAGATTCTCATTGAGGAACTCTTCGGTGGCATGTTTTTCTTCTTCAGAGAGGTTATATTGCCGCACAGACCGAGGTGTGAACGTTTCATCGAGGTTAATTGCATGGTCATATGGGCGAGAGGGGGGAACATGATCAGCCGACTCTTTAGTGAAGACAGAAGCGAAATCAGCAAGTTCACACAGCAACGCGGCGGTCTTTTGTTCAGATTTGGCCTGGATAGCCAATTCGGTGGAGGTGGTGAGACGGTTGATCATCTGGGTGTCCTCCCAGGTCTTCCATTCTTTGTATGTAGGGAAGCGTCTGCCGTTGTCATATCCTAGATAGGCATATGTATAGGTCTTCGTCATATTTCTCATTGTTGGAGATGTGACAGATTTGGTGACAATCTGGGGCTGGTTTTTTTCTTGTGGCATGTTCCATCATCCATCTATCGAGGGAGGGATTGGTTATCCCTTGGGGGGTTCCTTGTGGGGTAGAGAAGTTGGGGAGGGACTCGGAGACTGGGAGGGTCAGGGTAAAGGTCTTCCAATCGATGATGGGGTTTGCTCGTTTGAGCCAGGGCATTCCGAGGAAAGTGGCAGTTTTTCCTAGGTGCATTACGTTGAATTTCTTGGAGTAGTCAAGTCCTCCGAGGTGAAAGTCGAGAGTTACGGAGAACTCAATAGCTCCTCATTTATTTGGGGATCCATTAGCATTTCTCACTGCAATGGGTTTATCAAGTCGGATTTTCGGGATTTTGTTCTTTTTGATGAAATCCCAGTCAATGCAGGAGCAGCTAGCTCCGGAGTTGAGAGTAGTGTGGGTTTTGATGTCTTTCAAGTGAACCGAGAGCGAAATAGGAAGGATAATGGCAGTTGTTTTCTTATTTGCTACAAGTATATGTAATCCTAGAGAAGGGGAAGAGTGCATCAGGAGCTCTTCCCCATTTAAAAATTCGAATCCCATTTCTCAAACATCACTCTCTTTACGTCTTCCCCTTCTTCTTCTTTATCTTCCACCGCTTCAAGTTTGGGGAGAGGTTGGGTGGTAACCTTCTTGACATTGTGGTTCCTAGGGGATTTCTTTGGTAGAGAGGGGAATGCAGGACATTTGTTTGACATATGTCCAGATTCTTGACAATAGAAACAAAGTTTCTGGTCAAAGCATCTCTTTCTTTCAGCCAGGGTTAACTTTCTGACTTTGACTATGTCCACATCCATGGTGTCGGGGTCTCTAACCAAGATAGAGGGTTGGGTTTTGATTGGTGCATAGTAGTGGAATTTATTATGCCCAGCGGAGTTAAAGGTTTCTGCTCTTTCCCAGTGGACAACAAAATGGACTGCCTTTTTATACCAATCATTGATGGTTTCAGGGACAGTGTCCATCTGGAAAATTCGGTTCCGGACCCATTCAGGGATTCCCACAGTGAAGAAGGTGATGAGGACTCGTTCATCAGTGATGCCGCTATTAGCAACATGGTTTTTGAACTCAGAGATATATGCATTCAAGTTGTCAGTTTTCTTTACTTTTGTGGCTTGCAGCCAGTACAGGGCTTGCACCCTGGTGTCTTGATGTTTGAAGGCAAGGCGAAATTTCACTTCAAACAGGGCCCAGGTTCCAAGGTTTCCGACGACAAGGGCTTTGTGGCGAAAGGTGTTGGCCCAGATCAGAGCTGACTCTTTGGTCATGAACGAGAGGGCAAAACCAACTTTGTGCATGTCGGTTTTGTAAATGTCTAGGTTTACCATCAGGTAGATCTGGATGGCTTCAAGCCAAGGAATGGCTTTCAAGTATGTTCTGTCATAGGCAGGGGATTTGCTAATGCAGAGTTCAACTGGTTTGGATGACATCTGAGGAGATGGTTGGGAGATAATGGGGGTGTCGGAAATGTGGGGGAATAGTAGACATGTTTCAGCCCAGTATCATTGGAGAGCTTCCTCCTCTGGGTCAGGGAAGACGGGGTGTCGACTGACAGGAGTGGGCGACGGGGGAGTGGGTTTTCTTGGGATATTTAATCCAGCAGAGAGCTTGTGGGCGAGGTCTTGGTCCTCTTGTTGTTCCTCAGCAGAGGGGATGTAGAGGTCAGGGTCTGGGGAGGGGGAGTGGGGTTGTTCTGGTTGGGATTCTGGTTTGGAATTGTCAGTGTCCTGGTTTTCTGGTTTTTCTCGGGTTGGTCCTAGAAGGGTATGCTGTTGAGGTACAGGTGGGTTTCGAGGTGACTAAGGTTGTCACAATGATGGGGAGGGTCGTTGGTGTCGGTGGGAAATGTTGGCGGTTTAGGCGGTGCTAACCACAATTAAGAATAGCTTAGACCTTTTGTTATGCTTGATCCCGAAAGGTCAAGTGGAAACTCAGCTAAAGGTCCGAGGCAACAATACTAGGGTTGTAGACAAGGATCTTCCCTGCAACTTTGCAAGGTCAAGGGTTCACCAGATGGAGGTCAGTCTGGACTGGGGTCGAAGTAATGAGCTGAGCGCTCACTCAGGTGTAGAGTGAAGACACGAGAGGATTGAGTAGAAGATGTGTATTGCCAAGTAGGTCTAAGCTAAGGACTAAGGTACCTATGAGGCATGGTTTATATACTGCTATGGTTGAACATAGAGACAAATGGAGGTAGACAACGACAAACGAAGAGTGGTAAGCATATTTGTAAGACAGCCAATAGTGGAAGAGACTTGATGAGTAAGGCCAGAAACTATGAGTCCGATACAAGAGAATCGGACAAGGAGATAAATGTTCGATGACTAATGGAAACAAGGTAGAGATAAGAAAGATATGAAGTAAAATGTAACAGTCACACTGTAATGTGAGCATGGGGTCCTATCACAGCAGGCCATCTAACTTTCACAACATTGGATTCCACATCAAAATGAACACAGCTGTAACACTTGTCCAAAAAAAGAAATAATTCAATATCACCACTACAGCACATATGAACATATAAGGTTATGAGAAGTAACACATGGGAACAGGAGGACTGTGAGTCAATACAATTAGTCATTGCACAGAACAAACAGACTATATACAGTGAGTGAAAAAACCCTTGCAATGTTTGGCCATTTTTTACTAAGTATGATGTAGCACTAGAGGGCATGGGGATCCTACTTAGCTTTGGTAGGCTGGGATGTAGTGCTGACTAATGGCTACGAATCGGTCCTTGGGTCATGTTATTTGGCCCAGGCACTGTGGAGATATGTCAATTGTAAAATGGCTATACCATTGCAAGGGTTTATTCACTTTTGAAAGCAAAAGGGTATTTTGGAAATATTAGTACTTGGTATAGCCTTCTTTTACTTTAAGCACTGCATCAACCCTCCTAGGCATGCTTTTAATCAACTTCTGACACTCTGCAACTCCAATATTCCTTTTAGGGGGTGTTCATACTTTGCAAGTCTCCTTTTCAGGTAACCCCAGATATGTTCTATGGGATTAAGATCTGGGGCTGGCCATACCATAGTCCTAAACTCCTGTTCATCCAGCCATTCCTTGACCTTTTTACAGGTGTGCTTAAAATCATTATCTTGTCAAAAGATGATATTAGGAGAATTGAGACCATAATGCTAAAAGGAATCTTGAAGTTCATTCTTCAAAATTTGAAGGTATAGGTCCCCATCAATCCTACCATTGATCTTGGTGGCATATCCAATGCCCTGCCAAGTTATATAGCCTCATATTATCAGAGATTCTCTCCCAAATTTGAGTGTTTTCTCTACCAACCTATTACTAAGCCTTTTTCCTGGCTTTTTCCATACCCATTGTTGTAATATCTGCATTTGAGATGTGGCAGTACATTTACTGCTTATGTAAGCAGTGCTACATCGCAGCTAGAATACTGTAGTTTTACCTTAGTGATTAGACACTAAGCTTTCTACAGGTAATGGCCAGTAGCAATACAGTGATTAGACACTAAGCTTCCTACAGAGCACAGCTACTTCAAAACCCATTTGTGCCCATCTGACCCTAAGTGATTAATTCTGGTCTCATCAGACCATACCACCTTTCTCCAGTCCTCCAAAGTCTAGTCTTGCTTTGTAATATTTTACAAAAAGAATAGGTTGTTTTCACTTGACTACTGCCTTCATACCAGTCTTTTTCAAGTGTTGGCAGACCATAGCACTCTGGCTTCAGTGCTCGCAGTCTGTCTTCAGTCGGCCTCTACACTATTGCGCTTGCATTTCATGCTTCCGGATCACTCATATTTAATTATTTACTTCATGTACAACCTGTCCTGACAATTATATCCACCTGATACGGCCTTTCCATTGTGACACCAAATGGTCTCACGGCCCCTGCTGCAAGCATGGGCTATGAGACCATTACATAACATAGGCCCAGTGAAGAACACAGGTCCTGTCTGTAGGGGGCAGGACAAGTGGTGAGTGGGTCTAGGGGCACAGTGCGCTCGACCCTAAAGGGACTCAGAGAAGGGGAGGTGAGTAGACGAGGACTCCAGACTGATGATACCTGTATTCCGGTAGTCTGGGCGGACTAGCAGAGCAATGAGCAATGGAAAACGATGCAGTGAACAGTGGGTGATGGTGACAGTGAACGGTGAATGGTCAGTTGAACAGTAGACGGTAGTTGTGAGCCAAAAGGGAGCTGTCCTATTCAGGACTAGATACATTCCTTATAGTCCAGGCATTCCCAGGACTCTGTAAGGTATAACAGAATGACTAAATAGTCCAGGACATTGGTGGTAGTAACAGAGGTATAGTCTGCATCGTCAAGGAACAAAGGAGACGGTGGAAATAAAGGATGAATAGTCAAGAAAGAAGCGTAAAAAGGTACCTGAGAGTAACAAAATGACTCCACCGATGCAGCACAAGACACTGCCCGGGGTCCGGTAGTAGTTCAGTAGTAGTCCAGTAGTCTGGTCGGTCGTATGTATGTAAGGAAAGGTTAAGTAACGGTAAACAGGTATCAAATGGAATAGAATGGTGAAAGGGTAGAGGCACTGTACTGGTTGAAAAATAGTGAATCCAAACGTAGAGACATGCTGCACTCTACACTGGGCCTAGGCTCTGGGCTTGGGCCTGACCAATCCCAGGCCTGAGCCCTAACATCACTAAGTGCTACATCCCACTTAGTACAAAATGGCCAAACATTGCAAGGGTTTTTTCACTCACTGTATATTACCTGTAAGTTAATATGCTAAGTAGATAATAAGTGCAGGTGATGTAACTGTGTCATAAGTAATGCTCACCTCAGTTGTTGCACAGGACAAACAGACTGAGGTGACTGGCTGCAAAACTGACTACATATACTAATCATGCCACTAATCATATAAAGGAAGTGGGATAAAGATGAAAGGGAAAAACAAAGGGAAATAAAGAGAAGAAAGGAAGAAACATATCATAGAATGATATCACAAAGGAATCAGCAGTACATGGTATGACGTGTCCAATGAACGTGTTAGGACCGAGTGGGGCTGTGCGCACGCTTGCGTATTCCAACAAAACAGCGCGGACAGGCGAATGACAAAGCCCGTCTGGAGCCGCGGGGGAAGACACCCCCGTCCAGTCACCCGGTGCCCGCATTCACACCCGAGGGGGAACTAGCACTCACAATGGCTACATTAATGTTTAGTACCAACCTAATTTGGCTTACTAAACCTGTTTCGACAGGCTAAACTTGAAGTTGAGTGCACCTGATCAGGTTTGGTTGGACATTTAGGTTGGTTAGTACATCTGTCTTTCAAAAATGGTCGGACCCAAGTCAGCCCGCTGGCCGGGCCCACCCATATTTGGCTTTCATCAGGTAATTTCCTTCTTTTGGTATGAAGCCAGCCAATCAGCGCTCAGGAATCATAGAAAAGCGTTGTTAAAACATTACGTTATTTCTACTGCTTGACAAATGTACTAAACATTGATATCACAGTAATCTAGCACTAGTGAACGAATGTGTCATACCTGACGTGTTGGTGGCACTGATCCAGCTTTCGAGATGATTCTGCGACCGCGGGGACCCACGACCATCCTGTGAGTCCGTTGGTACCTGGAAGCCTCTTCATCACAACAACTCCCCGTTATGCTTACCTGTCCTTTCAGCTGCCACTCTCACATTCAAGTTGCGCCATGTGGATGCCTCAGTGGTCAGTCGTGATCAAGGTTCGTAATGGGCGCATCAAACCTCTGTGGGATCTTGCGGTGAACACTGTCCTGATTGGCTTCCGGGCTAGCCTAAGTAACATCCGGACAGATACCGGTTGATGGTGTGTGTGGCTGCTGGACACCTCTGATGTCGCACGAGTGGCATTGTATTGGTGCGTTCTTCTGAAAGATTTCCGTCCTAGGAACCCAGTTTCTTCATGCTCCGCTTGCTCGCTCAGCTATAAAGGCGCTTGCTCTCAGCATGTCATTCATTAACCAATCATCCCAAGCATCTTTCACCAAACATGGCCTCCATTACCCTCGAGTTCCCTCCTCTTGATTACACGCACCTATTCTCTGACTTGATTAACTTTCATATGAAAAGGAACACCTATTTCCCAATGTTCATCTACACGAACGAGAGCGTTCCCAACGCACTCACTGAAATCTCGTTTCTCGAATTCGGTCGAGCTGCTCACCGAATCGCACATGCTCTCCGCCCCTCGCATAAAGGTCTAGATGGAGAGACCGTGATGGTTATTGCCAACACGGACACTTTATTGTACCAGGCTGCCGTCGTAGGCTTGTCTGTCGCTGGATGGGTTGTACGTCCACTTTCCCTGTTTTCGGACCAGTTCTCACCTTGGACTCTAGCCATTCCTGGTCTCGCCTAGGAATTCTGCTGCGGCGGTCGTTAGTATGATGATAAAGACTAACTGCACACATATCATCACACTTACTCACGCTCACAAAGCGCTTATTGATGGCATCCGCAATGAAAGCGGAGGCGCACAGCTGACTATTGACGAACTCCCTACTCTGCCTTATGCCTTCCCAAAGCTTGGGAGAGAGATCGCGGCCGACCCCTTTACCCCGTACCCTCCTCCACAGAAACGGCCAGACTTGGATTCCCCAGCGATCTACATTCACTCCTCGGGTAGCACTGGATTCCCCAAACCTATTGCTCACAGCCACAGAATTCAGATCCAATGGTTGGCACAGCGTATGTTATCTTGCACTGCCTGATGCTATCACTCACTGATTATTTGTAGCATCTCTCCGAATGTATGCCGATTCTCGTCCCCCGCGTCGGGCGGCTGCCATGGCACTGCCCGCATTCCACACCTTCGGTGTCGTCACCCAGCTTTATGCACAAGTCGCGTGCATTGTTACTGCCGTGATCTATCCCCCGCGGACGGAGAATGATCCGTTCGCCCAGCCAGTGATACCGACAAGCGACAACATGATCGAATATCTCAAGAAGGTTGAATCAAACTCCCTTTTCACGGTCCCGACATTCCTTGAACAGATGGTCATGTCAGAAGAGGCTGTCGAAGTTCTGAAGAAATTAGACCTCGTGGTAGGTGACATGTAACGCGATATACTCTTTCTCTAGCTTACTGTCTTTAGATGTTTGGTGGTGGTCCTCTACCTATCAAGGTTGGCAATCAGCTGTGGGCTGCCGGGGTACAGATCGCCAGCGGTTATGGCGGGACGGAATTCGGAGCCCCTATGGGAGCCGTCAGCAAGAAAGATATCGCTGACGGTGACTGGATGTGGCTGAAAGTCTCGGACGACTTCGACGTCAGATGGGCCCCACAAGGAGACGACACATACGAGTTGCAAGTTTTGGTATGATATTTTTCACGTTGTCATAGTTTCTCGAGAATGCTGACAACCTTGATCAGTCGAACGAACACCACCAGATGGCGATTGAAAATCTACCCGACGTGAAGGGATACGCCACTTCGGATCTCTTCGTCAAGCATCCAACCAAAGAATTATGGAAGATGTGAGCTTCCCAGCTAGTCCATACTAAAATTGGATTTGTACCAACGTTCCTCGATGACAGTGTTGGAAGGGCCGATGATGTCATCGTTCTTGCATCTGGAGAGAAGACAGTTCCTGCCCCAATGGAGGGGGTCATTGAGTCTTCTCCACTCGTGCAGGGTGTTGTTATGTTCGGACGGGAGCGAAATCAGGTCGGTGTCCTCATCGAGCCCCGAGCGGGACTCGCTATCAATGTCCATGACGAGAAGGCCGTGGCCGAGTTTAGAAACCAACTCTGGTGTGTTTTATTCATATTTGTGTAGGTTCATTGACAGATGTGAAAAAGGCCTGTGATCGAAGAGGCCAACAAACCATCGTCGGCATTCAGTCGCATTTTCAAGGAGATGATTTTGATCACGAGCGATGACAAGCCAATGTTACGTGCTCCCAAGGGTACCGTCCAACGTAAAGCAACTCTCAATGCTTACGAAGCAGAGATTAACGCATTGTAAGTCATTGCAACACGTGTATGCAGATGTCGGTCTTAGACTCTAAAGGTATGATACTGTCGAAGCAAGTGCGGAGGCTCCAGATGGCTTGGCTGGCCTATCAGCGTGGACCGGCGAAGCAGTTGGAGAATGGTTACTGGAACACGCACGTTCCATCAGTTCCAGCGGTCAAATTGATCCCAGCGTTGACCTCTTTGCTCAGGGCTTTGACAGGTACGCGCTCTTGTAAGATAACGGGGCCGAAGACATTGCTCACACCATGTTGTTTTTTCACAGTTTGAGCGTCACGTTCCTCCGAAACCGGATGTTGGGTGCTCTTCGAAGATCGGACGACCCGGAGATCAAAAAGGCTACTTCCCACATCCATCCCAACATCATCTTCGAAAACCCGACCATTCAGCTGCTGAGTTCGCGTATCGCCGCTCTTGTCAACGGTAACAGTGCTGGTCCGGTGGACTTCATGGAGCAGCACAAACAAGCCATAAGTGCTATGATCGAGAAATACTCTGTTGGGCTAGACGGGCCCGTCGATGGCGTTTTGCAGAGCACTCCATTGATTGAGCCTGCTGTTGTACTACTCACCGGAAGTACGGGTGGTCTCGGATCTTTCTTACTCTCGGAGCTCCTCCAAAGTCCCGCGGTTCAGCGTGTTATCGCTTTCAATCGTCCCTCTTCCACAAGATCGATCGAGGAGCGACAAGAGTCGGCTTTTAGAGACAGGGGACTTCCGGTCGAGCTGTTGAGCTCGAAAAAGCTTGTCTATGTCGAGGCAGACGCGTCTCGGGACAGGTGTGGCCTGTCTCCGACCCAGTACGAGGAGGTGCGATTGATCGGTTTTTTGCCAAGGATGCACCTACTGACATGTTCATTGCAGATCCGAACTTCCGTCACATTGATCATACACAACGCATGGCGCCTCGACTTCAATATGGCGATATCTTCCTTTGCAGACAGCATCCAGTCGTCACGAAACCTAATTGACCTCGGTTTAGCCTCGCCCCGGAATCAGAATCTCCGCTTCTTGTTCACATCCTCTGTCGGATCTGCGCAGTCTTGGGATAACTCGAAAGGGCCCTTCCCAGAGGAAGTTCAACTGGAACCTTCTGCTGCGGTAGGAGCGGGTTATGGGGAAGGAAAATACGCCACAGAACGGGTGAGCCAAGACATGATAACGAATTCGACGATCGGTACTGATATACGGATGGGTAGATTATCGTGAAGAGTGGTTTGCATGTGACTTCGCTTCGCATTGGTCAAATCGCTGGTGGATTAGGTGGAGCCTGGGCCACGACAGATTGGTTCCCGATCATTGTCAAGTCCAGCATTGCTCTTGGTGCGCTCCCTGAGTCTGCCGGTGTGAGTGACATGATAGCTCTCCCCACATGTTTTCGGTGCTCACTGACGATTCGTAGGTCGTATCGTGGCTCCGTGAGGAAGAAGTAGCATCTGCCATTGTGGAGACGGCGTTCTCGAAAGAGGCGCCACCGCCAGTGCTCAACATCGTTAACCCACGCAGTGCCCGTTGGGCAGAGATCATCACATCCGTGCGGCGCTCCATCATCAAGCGAAAGGCACTCGGAGACGACGTCCTCCCGATCATTCCATTCCGAGATTGGTTTGCGCTGTTGGAGAAGAAGGCGGAGAACGCTTCGGAAGAGGACTTGGTAAAGATGGTGAGTGTCGATCCACATCCGCCGGAGTGGCGTAGCGCCTTTCAGTCATTATGGAATCATCGCTCATGTGTGTTTCGCCGATACAGCCGGCCATCAAGCTGCTCGAATTCTTCCGTTCGCTGGCACGGGGAGACGAGGCTATTCGGTCTTTGGGGCTCACCACTTCAGAGGCGGGGGGAATGACCAACTTTAATACCACCAAGGCGCAGTATGTCAGTCCGACGATGGCAAGCATGCGGGCGATTGGCGAGGTTGAGGCAGATGCGTGGGTGGGCTACTGGATATGGAAAGGTGCTTTTTGAACCACGGGGTCTTGCGGAGGCAGATCGACTCGGGTCGTAACTAACGCTATGGAGGGTCTCAATTTTTGGTTGATGTTGATGTTGTAAACCTGTTGTCCCATACAGCCGCATGATTATTACACTAGTTAAAAATGCTAATGAAATGGTACCCTCATAGACAAGCGTGTGTACTGTAAAGCATTATCGGAACAGATTTCTTCAACTACGTGGACATATGTGTATCAAGTATATCATTGTAAGTGATCTCATGGCATGATTGCATGGAACATGCGGACTTGCACCACTACTGGTAGTCACTAGTCACGGCCTGAAGACAATCACACTCCATCTGAAGAATTCCGATACCTGACATTGACAATAAAAATGCCGCTCCCGTACATAAACATGTATCGCATAGTACTTATCATCTCACCGAGCTTTCCCCACAAGCTCCCACCCTGCCATTAGAGGATGGGGGATCTTGAATCCTCCAGTGAGATCCATGACTAGATCAGGGTCAAACAGTTTCCTTGCCGCTTTCAGCTCCTCAAAGTGATCGCCATAGATATCTTCAATCAGAACAGAGTCCAGCGATGTGTTTTGATAAGCTGGGAGTTTCTTGGCTCCCTCACCACGGGCTTTGTCGATCTTCTTCTGAATAGCGTGCAACGCACGGTCCATGGTGGCGACCCAAAATTGATCGTTCCCAGCGCCTTCCCAGAGGAAGGAAGCCACGATGGGACCATTGGGAGAGCCCTTGACATGCGGCCAGGCGCATTTGGTGCTGTTGTCGAACATGCTCTTGGTAAAAGGCCAAATTTCAATCACGATGCTCTTGCCACCGTATCTCGGCATCTGCTTCGCAGCTTTCTGTTGGATTGGATGGCGGATCGAGTAAATATTCAGTAACAGAAAATTGATTGTTTCTTACAGATGCTTGACGGCCGATTTCGTCAATGATTTCTCTCGTGTAAACGTCGACCATGACACTACCCCATCGGCCGCTGGCAACGAGCCGTTCACAGCGTCAGTCAAAAGATGATACTTCGACAGAAGTGAATATACCGTGGATTCTCCCCAACACCTGCCATCGCCCTCTTGATGTAATCTGGACGCAAAGGATCCATAGGGGAACTAATAAACTCAAGGCTGAGTGATGCTCAATGCGAGAAAAGAAATCCGTACATGCGATAGTCATTGGAGAACGCTTGGAATTCATGCTCGACCGGTCCTCCTACTCCTTCAAGCTTGATATTGAGTGAAAACGGTAACTGCAGTTTGTGTGGGCGGATGTCATTGTCCAATATGTCGCCAATGAGCGAGATTCGATGATCGAAGTCATGGTAATTTTCATGCTCCACTATTGATTCTTCATGCCCGCTGACATCACCGCCACCGCTGATAGTCTTATGATCAATATCGAGCAGTTCCGCAAACGGATTTTTGTCAGGCATAGGTCCATCATAAAAGCACTTAGCGGTTAACATGGACTGCAGGACTGGAGTCAACAAGAAGGTAGAGCGCGATCAGAAAATCGGAATGCACCTCTACACTGTGAGTAGTGCTGAAGTATCTGAACGCTGCGACCAGAACCGCTTTGGAATCGGTTTGCTTTGTAAAATTGACCACAGCGGTTTTGACTTCTTCGTAGTCTTCAGCCTCGTATACGAGAAGACCACCCTGAACAAGACGGTCGATTAGCCATGAATCAAACTCGGAGACCGAAAGGGGAAATGTACATAGACTGGCTCCTCCTGTGTATGTGCTCGAATTGTGAACTCAGTGATAATTCCAAAGTTATTCCCTCCTCCCTAATGGCAGGGGAGGATCAAACTCGAGCCAAAAAAAAGTGGATCATGTCATACCTTCACGGCCTCAAACAACGTTTTATCCTGGCCTGTACTCAGCACGTTGACCCTCTTGATCTCCCCGTCCTTGGGGAGGACAATTTCCACTTCCATGAGATTGTCGATTCCAAGCCCGTATTGGTTCGTCTTCAAAGAGTAGCCACCGCCAAGTAACCATCCTGCAACACCGACGCCGGCAATTGACGATCCGCCAACGATGTTTAGCTTGTGGGGTACCACCGCGCGGTAAATTTCGTCAAAGAGACATCCAGCACCGACACGCACAAGGGAGTGCTTTTGGGAAGGGGGAGAGTCAGGAGGCAGAAGATAGTCAGTGTCTTTCTCGACCTCGATTTTGTTGAAGCGGGACATAGAAATCTGGATTCCTCCCTCGGTGGAGCTGAAACCGGGATTGGTAGCATGGCCACCGCCTTTAACCTAGAAAAGCGAAATGCATGTAACATTAAAGGACAGTAATGGTGAGGATAAGGAGACAGCCAACAGCAAATTTAGCTATGTGCTTGGCAATGGCTTTCAACTATACCAAATGTGCATCAGGGGAAGCAGAGAAGATATTGTTCATATGAGAAAACATACGATTTCGGATACATCGGCTGTTGAGCCAGGCTGGACGGCACCAGCTGCTACCTCAGTGCTGCTTTCGAGGTAATGGCGTACACTGCTCTTGTATCCCTCTCCGCCTGGAACAATGAACTCTGAGCAAGTGGAACAAGAAACGCTCTTCACGTACCAAAGACAAAATACTGCGAGGTACTTCCATTGCGACCACAGATTTCCTTGATATCCTCGATCGCCGCACTAACGTTCTTGTTGACCTAAGGACATGAATCAGTACGAGCCTAACGAAACGAGAAGACAGACACATACTCTCATCATTTCACGTACAGTGCTTGAAAAGGTATTTGCAGATTTAAGACCAGTACAGCGTGATGCAACGCGAGGGATATAGATGCAACGCGAGGGATATAGATGCGAAGGAAGGGGGTCTTTGTTAAAATTGAGACTCGGATCCGAAATACGTAGCCTCATGGTATGACGGCAACGATCCAAAGCGCTGCAATACAATCAACTCCCTCATAATACATACCTATCAGGAAAGGGCAGACACTATGGGTTATGAGGAAGTATGGGATGTTTGAGAGACGACTATGGATGGGAAGTTTTATTATGCATATTCTAGTTTAAGTTATTTACGAGAGAAATAGTTGATGATCTTGTCATACAGACACCACGTGAGCCGAGGCGCTAGTGCTCTCACGTGAGTCGTGCCCCGGCAGGGGTTTTTATGCAATGGGGGCTGCGTGTCTTCGTGCCCGATACGCTGATTCCTGAGGCAGTTTTGTAGTTTGATATGTAGCACATGTTGTTGGCTCTGAGTAGCTGTCATGTTTAGTTACCACATCAAGGAAGGACAAGGTATCATCAGTATGAATGCAAAGCTTCGCAAAGCCATGCCAAGTCAAATAGGAGATCTAGGATAGTCTTGTTGTGGGGAGAAGGCAGCAGTCCCTCAAATACTGGAATTGCACACTACGATTACTGTAACGCTCATCTGAACGTTGAACTTTGCCATATTTCCTAGGCGGGATTCGTTTATGGATATGTGCTGACTAAGTTGAAAACACTTAATCCGCTTGTGCCCGGTGTCAGGGTCAAAAGTACATACTGAACTTGCCAGACACCAACAACATTCGTTCTCAACCATGTTCTCCGCTGTTCGCCAAGTCGCCCGCACTCGCCCCTCACTCCCTCTGCGAGCTAGGCTCCATGCTCCCCTAGTCTTCAGGTTCCCCGCCTATCGGACTATTGTCAGTGCGTGCCGTTCAGCTTTGTACTTCGGGTCTCGTCATCGAGTAACATATACTGTTCCAACCAGCGAAAAAGTACACGGAAGAGCACGAGTCTGTTACATTCGATGATGTTACGGGCGTGGGTACTATCGCCATTACGGACTTTGCTCAACAGAGTCTTGGGGACGTCGTTTTCGTCGATCTCCCTGCTGTGGGGTCAAAATTTTCTCAAGGAGGTAAGCGTCGTTGAACTACATGCGATCCGGTCCATTGAAACGTTGGCAGAAACGATTGGTGCCGTGGAAAGCGTCAAGGCTGCTTCGGATATCGTTTAAGTGGTTTTTTTCCGTACCACTTCAGAATACTGAGATGCTGCCGTAGTATGCCCCCGTCTCGGGTGAGATTGTGGAGATAAATGACAAACTCGACAGCGAACCTAACTTGGTGAACCGTTCCCCGGATGACCAAGGCAAGTATCTCATGCTCGTGCATGGATTATGCTCTGAACTGGCAAGGAACCAGGTTGGCTCTGCAAAGTTAAATTGTCTGAGCCAAAGGAGGTGCGATTTGGAGAGGTCCCATCAACATCTTCCGGCTGACAAGACTTGTGCACAGATGGACGGACTGCTTACATTAGAAGCATACCTCAAGACCCAGGAGTCGTAACCTGCCCCGTCGCATGGCCTCAACTGCCATCTATGTTCAAGCCAACAATGAATGTTGCTGGAGTTATTTACCGGTAAATTAAGACCAGACGCGTATTGAGAATGGACAGAGTAGCTGGTCGTACACCCGTCTTGCCCCTATTGCTCGACCGGTAACGAACTCGCCTCGAGAAGTTCGTTTTTGCCGCGTATTGGGGTAGTTGTCAATGAACCGGTCTTGTTGCTCTGTCGTGCGAGGAGAACATCCCACGGGCGACGAGATAAAGATTTCATGCTAGCGGAAGCACCTTTGGGTAAAAGGGGCTTGTCTGGCTTCCCATCTGCACGACAATTTGAGGTCATGGGTGCGTGTTTGTTGACATGCCACGAGTACCAGGATCGTGTGTCCCCGCCCACTGGTAAATGACCCTCCTATCGAATGGCCTGCTCAGTGTCGCGTGGGTTCGTCGTGGAAGGAGAAAGTGGATTAGCCCTCGTGCTGTGGTAGTTTATTTACTCGTGTTTGAAACAGAAGGTGCTGAGTAAGCTGCCTAATCTACCACTGAAGAAATTGGACTTGTCCTCGTCTAATACGACGACGACAGCGTCGAGCCACCCATATCTCAATTCTCCCTCCTCTCTTTTCTTACTTTCTTCTTCTCACCAAAATGTCGGGTCGGCCTGCTGGAAAACCAGACCTTTCTGGATACAATTATGGTGCTATTTCTTCCCTCGTCCTCACAGCTGACCGCTCTGCACTTCCGCGACGAGACAAAGAACCGGATGGTGCGCCGACGACTCTCGCGGGCCGAATCGATCCCAAGGAGATGGGTTCGCGCGTCCAACGAGCCGCCCCAAAAGACATTGAAAAGAAGAAGAAAAAAGCGGGGGATGCCGGGAGACACGACACCCTTGAAAAAGCGGCATCCACAAAACGCCGTACCGAGGCTGGCTTTGGGTTTACCGACATCATCGAGGCGACTGAAGACGTCGAGGGGTTGACTTACCGACCCCGCACCGCGGAGACGCGGGAGGTCTACGAGCTCATGCTGTCGGCCGTGCACCAGACTCTAGGCGACCAAGCACAGGATATCATTCGTAGCGCTACAGATACGGTCCTGGAGACGCTCAAGAACGAGAACTTGAAAGACTTCGACAAGAAGAAGGAGATTGAAGATATCTTGGGTGGCGTTTCGAATGACGCGTTCTCCCAGCTTGTCGCTCTCTCCAAGAAGATAACCGACTATGGTGCCGAGGACGAACAAGTGGTCGACCCAGACATGGAACGGAAGGATGCGGAGATCGACGACGAAATTGGAGTTGCAGTTGTCTTCGACGAGGAGGAGCAAGAAGAGGAAGACGAGGAGGGTTACGAGATTCGGGACGAGACAGACGATGAAGAGGAGGAAGAGGGCGATGGGCCAGAGAGAGAGGGTGAAGAAGATGCCGGTCCCGACGAGTTGGTCATCGGTGGGTCTTCCGCCGCTTCTCAAGCAGGGAAGGCCAAGGCAGGCAAGGACGTTGTTTCCCCACACACCATCGACGGTTTCTGGGTACAGCGACAAATTTCCGAAGTCTACCCCGACCCGGTCACGGCTGCAGATAAAGCCGCTGCGGTTCTCTCCATCCTTGGTTCAGAGTCGGGTTTGCGAGACTGCGAAAACCAAATGATGGAGCTGTTCGAATACCAGAGTTTCCACGTTATCACGAAGTTTTTGAAGAACAGGGATGTAATCGTCTGGTGTACCAAGCTGATCCGGAGCGATGCCGATGAACGGGTGAATGTAGAGGTCGCGATGAGGGAGAAGGGTGTCGGGTGGATTCTGAGGGAACTAGCGGGTGACCGGCAAGCCAAGAAGACCCATGACGATGCCATGGATGTCGACGTCAAAGAAGCCAGTGCAACGGTGCCCAAGACTGCCACCCTTGTGCCAGGCTCTACTGTCCAACCGAAGAAGATCGTCGATCTCGAGACGATGGCGTTCAGCCAGGGAGGGCACTTGATGTCGAACAAAAAATGCAAGCTACCTGAGGGGTCTTTCAAGCGTTCTCGGAAGGGCTTCGAGGAAGTCCACGTCCCCGCGCCCAAGAAGCACGCCGGCAGTGAAGACGAGCTGGTTCCCATAACTAAGTTGCCTGAATGGGCACGCCCTGCGTTCACGGTTCAGAAGCTTAATCGAGTGCAAAGCAAGCTGTTCCCTGTCGCATTTGGCACAGACGAGCCATTACTCCTTTGCGCACCGACCGGTGCTGGAAAGGTGAGCTGAATCGCTGTACGTCGAAGCCACGTCTCACGGGATGCGCTCAGACCAACGTCGCAATGTTGACCATTCTCAACGAGCTAGGAAAATATAGAGATGAAGAGACGGGCGAGTTTGCACTCAACCAATTCAAGATCATCTACATTGCCCCTATGAAAGCTCTCGTGCAAGAGATGGTTGGCAACTTTACCTCTCGCCTTACCTCCGCCTTTGGTATCAAAGTGGGTGAGCTGACCGGTGATTCCCAAATGACAAAGCAGCAAATCTCCGAGACCCAAATCATCGTGACGACGCCGGAAAAATGGGATGTTATCACTCGAAAAAGCACAGACACGAGCTACACGAATCTTGTTCGCCTTATAATCATCGACGAGATCCACTTGTTGCACGACGAACGTGGTCCTGTTTTGGAGAGCGTCGTCGCGCGTACCATTCGGAGGATGGAGCAGACGGGTGACTACGTTCGGCTTGTCGGGCTGTCTGCAACGTTGCCAAATTACCAGGACGTGGCTGCCTTCCTCCGTGTAGACGAGTCGAAAGGACTCTTCTATTTTGATGCCTCCTACCGTCCGTGTGGACTCCAACAGCTATTCATCGGTGTCACTGAGAAGAAGGCTATCAAGCGATTCCAGGTGATGAACGAAGTCTGTTACGAGAAGCTCCTCGACCAAGCAGGGAAGAACCAGACCCTCGTCTTTGTTCACTCCCGCAAAGAAACTGCCAAGACCGCTCGGTTCATCCGCGACATGGCTATCGAAAAGGAGACTATAACCCAGTTTGTCCGACCTGACTCCGCCACGCGGGAGATTTTGACAGAGGAAGCGGGGAATGTCAAGGATAGCAATTTGAGGGACCTACTTCCTTTTGGGTTCGCAATCCATCACGCGGGTATGTCGAGGGAGGATAGGACCCTTGTGGAGGAGCTTTTCGCGGATGGCTCCGTACAGGTATTGGTCTGCACAGCGACCCTCGCGTGGGGTGTCAATCTACCTGCACACACTGTCATCATCAAAGGCACGCAGATATACAATCCTGAGAAGGGGCGGTGGGTCGAGTTGTCTTCCCAAGACGTACTCCAGATGCTTGGACGCGCCGGACGCCCGCAATACGATACGTATGGAGAAGGAATCATCATCACGAATCACTCGGAACTTCAGTACTATCTATCGCTTATGAACCAGCAGCTACCAATCGAATCGCAGTTCGTGTCTAAATTGGCGGATAATTTGAATGCGGAGATTGTGCTTGGGACGATCAGGAATCGCGACGAAGCAGTGCAGTGGTTGGGGTACACGTATCTGTGAGTGTTTTTATTCCGTTCGTAGTCTTTTTGCCATCTCTGACCTACCTATGCCATCAGATACGTGCGTATGCTCAAGTCCCCTGGGCTCTACGGAGTCGGGGTTGACTACCAAGAAGATGACGACGGCCTGGTTCAGAAACGTGCCGATATTATTCACTCTGCCGCAGCCCTCCTTGAGAAGTGTCACCTCGTCAAGTACGAGCGTTCTTCCGGTCGATTCCAGAGTACGGAGCTTGGTCGTATTGCATCGCATTACTACATCACTCATAACTCGATGGCAACGTATAACCAACACTTGCGGCCGAGCATGTCGACGCTCGAACTATTCCGGGTGTTTGCGCTCTCGAACGAGTTCAAGTTATTGCCTGTAAGTGATCGATGAGTCTTACTGTCGGATTACCTTGCTCACAGCGATATCTCAAGGTACGACAAGAGGAGAAGGTCGAACTCGCGAAATTGTTGGAACGCGTGCCTATCCCCGTCAAAGAGAGCGTCGACGAGCCTGCCGCCAAGATTAACGTGCTCCTACAAGCGTATATATCCCAACTCAGACTTGAAGGTGCATTTTCATTCAGGTTCTCTCTCTCTCCTATATGATTCGTGACTGTGGGTTTATTTCAGGATTTGCGTTGGTTGCGGATATGGTGTTTGTGCAACAGTCTGCCGGACGTATACTGCGTGCGATGTTCGAAATCTGTCTCAAGCGGGGATGGGCGATACCAGCCCGGGCATGTCTTTCGTTGTGCAAGATGGTGGAGCGGCGGATGTGAGTACAGGCATCCCAACCTGTTCTTTTGTATCTGACTGGTGGCGCCAGGTGGGGTTCAATGACGCCACTTCGCCAATTCAAGGGTGTTCCCCAAGAAGTGATCAGGAAGGCCGAGGGTAAACAATTCGTGCGTTGATTTGCGTGGAATATGGCTAGGTGAGGTGCTAATACAACCGTTTATTCATCCTAGCCATGGTACCGATACTTTGATTTAAACCCGCCTGAACTCGGAGAGCTCATCGGTATCCCTAATGCTGGCCGTCTCGTCCACCGTCTCGTCCACAGTTTCCCTAAGCTACAGTAGGTGTTTGTTGTCGTTGGCATTAGGAGCGACCTTTGACTGACGTTCCCAGACTGCAAGCACAAGTACAGCCTATCACCCGTTCCCTCCTGCGCGTTGACCTGTCCATTGTTCCCGATTTCCGCTGGGACGAGAAGATTCACGGTGGTGCCGAGTCGTTCTTCATCATCGTTGAAGACGTCGATGGCGAGGTCATCCTCTTCCATGATACGTTCGTCCTACGTCAACGCTATGCGGAAGACGAACACAATGTCACCATCACCGTCCCTATGTTCGAGCCCGTCCCTCCCAACTACTACATCTCAGTCGTATCGGATAGATGGTTGCATGCAGAAACAAGGCTCCCGATCTCGTTCAAGCACCTCATCCTCCCTGAAAAGTTCCCAGTTCCGACACCTCTCCTTGACCTTCAGCCTCTGCCCCTCTCCGCGTTACATAACAAAGAGTATGAGGCCATCTACTCGAACACGATCCAGACGTTCAATAAAATTCAAACCCAAGTGTTCCAAGCGCTCTACACTTCGGACGAGAACGTGTTTGTTGGTGCGCCCACGGGAAGTGGAAAGACGATTTGTGCCGAATTCGCGCTTCTCAAACTCTGGAATAAGAGGGACGACTCGAGAGCGGTTTGTATAGAACCATATCAAGAGATGGTCGATCAACGCGTGGTGGAGTGGCGTCGCAAGTTTAGTAACGTACAAGGTGGAAAAGAGATCGTGAGTTTGACCGGCGAGACGAGCGCGGACCTGCGGTTGTTGGAAAAAGGCGATGTTATTGTGTGTACGCCGAGTCAGGTGAGTGGTTAAGATAGATTTCCTTTCCTGTTGGACAACTAACTGTCTCAATAGTGGGACGTTCTATCGCGCAGATGGCGTCAGAGGAAGAACGTGCAGATGGTTGCCTTGTTTATTGCCGATGAAGTTCAGCTCGTCGGTGGGGAAATAGGACCGACATATGAAGTGATCATTTCGCGGACGCGGTATGTCTCTGCACAGACCGAGATCAAGACGCGTGTCGTGGCGTGTGGTGTATCGCTTGCGAACGCTCGAGATCTCGGAGAGTGGATAGGCGCTCCATCCCATGCTATCTTCAACTTCTCGCCAAGGTAAGCGAGCTGGTGGATGCAGTCTGTTCATCGCTAATGATGATGCTTTCAGCTCGCGCCCGCTTGACATGGACATCCACCTCCAAAGTTTCACCATCCCTCACTATCCCTCGTTGATGATCGCCATGTCCAGGCCGTCATACCTTGCCATCTTGGAATATGCTCCGACGAAGCCGGTCATCGTGTTCGTTTCGTCGCGACGCCAGTGTCGCCTGACAGTAGACGATCTCCTGTTGCACTGTACCGCTGACAACGATCCCGACCGATTCCTGAACCTAGACGAGGCGGATTTGCAGCCACACCTTGACCACATCAGTGACAAGAGTCTCGTGGAGTGTTTAAAGCACGGAATTGGGTATTACCACGAGGCGCTGGATAAACAAGACAAAGTGATCGTCCAACGGTTGTTTGAGTCAGGTGCAATTCATGTGTTGGTGGCTTCCAAAGTACGGTTGTTTCCATGTCCGTTTTGGAAGAAAGTGAACTGAAGCACGATCCATTAGGATACGGCATGGAGTCTGCCTGTAGCTAGTTACATGGTGATCATTATGGGGGTGCAATTCTTTGAGGGCAAGGAGCACCGATATGTGGATTACCCAGTCATGGATGTGCTGCAGATGATGGGCAGAGCTTGTCGTCCTCGGGAGGATGAGCGGAGTCGGTGCGTGCTGATGTGCCAGCAGACGCGCAAGGACTTTTACAAGAAGTTCTTGTCGGAGGGATTGCCGATCGAGTCGCACCTACCGACGCACCTTCTCCATGACTATTTCTTGGCCGAAATTGCGGTGAAGACGATTGAAAACAAGCAGGACGCGATGGTGAGTTCCGGGTTCGCGATTTCCTCTTTAGCAAGGATCACTGACGTGAGGATCCATCAAAGGATATTCTGACATGGTCGTACTTTTATCGCCGCATGACGCAGAACCCGAACTACTACAATCTGCACAACGTCACTCACCAGGCACTGTCCGACCATCTATCAGAACTGGTGGAGAGTACGCTGCAAGACCTTGTGAACTCAAAATGCATTACGATCGGTAGGTTGATGATGTGTGGTGGTTATCTACTTGATTGTTTAATGCTCTCGCAGAGGACGAAATGGATGTCTCCACGCTTAACCTTGGCATGATAGCAGCATACTACAATATCTCTTGTGAGCGATCGTTTTTGTGCTATCTTGAACACGTTGCTGACTATGCACGTAGATGTAACTGTCGAAGTCTATACACTATCGCTAAAGGAGCGTACAAAACTAAAAGGGCTACTCGAAGTCGTCTCGTCGTCTGCAGAATTTGAAACGATCCCGATTCGCCGCCATGAAGACGTCGTTCTCCGTCGGATATATGATCGTCTGCCCGTCAAATTGGAACGGGCAGATTTCGAAGCGCCGCACTTCAAGACGTTCCTTCTTTTGCAGGCGCACTTTTCGCGTATCCAGCTGCCGCCTGATCTTGCTACCGACCAAGTGCTGGTGCTCGAGAAGGTACTCAACTTGCTTTCGGCTTGCGTGGACGTCATGTCGTCGAACGCGTGGTTGAGTGCACTCGGAGCTATGGATCTGTCGCAAATGTGCGTTCAAGCTATGTGGGAGACGGATTCGCCGTTGAAACAGATACCACATTTTGAGCCCGAGGTACGTCGTCTTGGGTTTTTGCCGCTGCATACGTGGGTGTTGATCACCTGCCTAGGTCATCAAGCGATGTAAGGACGCGGGCATCGAGTCTGTGTACGACATTATGGAAATGGAAGATGACAAGCGAAACGAGCTCCTACAGATGGACGTCAGACAAATGTAGGTTATGGAGCCCGATTTTACATCAAGCATAACTAAGTTTTGTTTGCTATGTGACAGGCGAGACGTGGCCAAGTTCGTCAACTCGTACCCGACGCTCGATGTCTCGTACGAACTTGTCAAGGGGGAATACACTGCTGGTTCGCCGATCTTCCTTAAAGTTGCGCTCTCTAGAGACGCCGACGAAGAAGATCCTGACGACCAGACCGTCGTTGCTCCATTTTACCCCGGGAAGAAGATGACCAACTGGTGGCTCGTCGTTGGTGAGCCGAGTACGCGGCAGCTGCACGTGATCAAGCGTGTTACCATCGGCAAAACCCTCGCTGCCAAACTGGAGTTCGCGTTACCAAAAGGCACGCATTCGCTGAAATTGTACGTGATATGTGATTCGTACGTCGGCGCGGACCACGACCTGGGTCTGGATCCTATTGAGGTTGCTGAAGGGGAGGATAGCGAGAGTGATGAGGATGAGAGTGAGGATGACGCGATGGAGGAATGACAGCCTGTACCCGATGAACGGTGACGAACCCTCGCACACTTCCCAAATACGCGGTCTCCTCCGTTTGTTCACTTCCATGTCTTCATCAGGTCTATTGACCTTAAAAACCGAAGGAGCTAGATTGTTGGTGCACGGGATCCTTTGCAGTGTATTTGTATTTGTAACGTTACTGATTTAATCGATAATCTCCGTGGGAAGATATTACCATAACGGAACCTCTGATAGTGGAAGTTTCGATATTACCACAGGTTCTTTGCCATGAGCATCACTACCCGGAGCACATGATGCGGGATTCGATCCAGGCCTTATGGGTCCCGATGATTGGGTATATAAGCACCCTGGTTGGATGGAGTCCACGAGGCTCCCCAACCCAGTCCCCCCACCATGAGCTCAGCTCACTCGACCGCGACTCGTAGTCGCAAGTCTGTACCGTGCCGTTTTTACAACCAGGGATGTTGTCGCTTTGGAGACAAGTGCAAGTTCAGTCATGACAAGCCGGACGTGCAGCCCGAGGTGAACCTACCCGGCCTGTGGCCGTTCATAAGCGCCCAAGTTGACCCCTTAACTCTCCCTCTCGCTTTTAGTCTACTGGGAAGGATACACGTTCGGATCTACTATCAGTAAGTTCGACTCAACGAAATTACTTTTGGGATTTGTATCTGCGAATCTCATACTCAAGCTCCTCCCAGTGCCAACACCGCGGTTCCGATTCTGTACTGGCGGTGGCGTCCAGCCCTTCTTCTCGAGGTACCTCTGATGCTCGCCCCAGACCCAAGCGTGGGGAGATGCCTTGCCGTGCTTGGAAGACTGGGGCTTGTACCAAAGGGTCCAGGTGTTGGTTCAGTCACGATATCGATGTATGTTTTCTACGACTGAAGCTCATCTGGTCATATTGAACCCGATGGATACAGAAACCAGGGATTGAGGCCTCCTCTCCCAGGCCCAACGAGCAATTCCCCGCTGCATCACCGCCGGCGCCACTGCTAATGGAGGATCCCTCTCCGACTACGCGTTTATCGCGTGCCGAGCATAGCCTTTTAGAGGCTATGCGTAAGGTGGCGCAAGAGGTCGAAGCTGTCACCGCGACCGCCGCCATTGTCAGGGAGGAGGCAGCCAAAACGATCAGTCAGGTTGTCTTTGGCTCTATCGTAACCTATAGTGCGGGGCTCGACGTCCCCAATTTGATCACAGGATTCGAAACATGCACGTTACGCATCAGAAATCTTCCTGCTGACGTAAAAGAGGATGATATCCACGACTTGCTCAGTAATCAGGGCTTGGACGTCAACCATTTCCACATCGTGATCAAGAAAAAGTGGGATCGTGGGCCCGAGGCACACGTCGTCACAAACATCGCCGCCGGGCGTACCCTTTCCTTCCGTCTCGATGGTGCCGTGTTTCAAGAGGAAATATTAATTGTCGAAATGTCCGCCACCAACTCCCTCGAGGGTATGAGCGCTGCGACCGGTCAGAGTGCCGAAATCTTGACCATATCTTGGCGCGCGCCCTCCGCACGCTATGTCGCGGAGTACGTCGATGTTGCCACCGCCAATGCCAAGGTCAAGGAGCTCGACCGCTTCGTTTACGGCGGTCGTCGTCTCAAGGTCGAGATGAATACTCCACCTCGTGGTCGCTTCGTACCCAATTTGCGACTTGACGCGATCAAGATTAACAATCTTCCGACTTCTGTCACCGACGTGGATGTCATTGGGTTCACGGGCGCGATGTCCGTCAAGCGACTTCCCATTGGTGGTGCCTTTGGCATCACGTACTCCGTTGAGCAAATTACTAGACTGGTTCGGGACGATATTGAGCGGGCTGTTCCAGGAGGCCTCCAGAAATTTGACGACCCTTCGGGTACCTGTACCATGGAGGGCGTCATCTCCGCACGTGCCCACTTTTCCTCATGGGATGATGCTCATACCGCCTACACACGTCTCTCTGATAAGCGATTCGGCAACCAACCTGTTTGGCTTCGGCTTCCGGACCCGATGTATTTCACGCTTGTTATACCAGTGGAACAGTACAAGGCTCAAAGGGCACAGTGGAATGATCTTTTGGGCTCGATAAAGGACAGGAAAGCTTGCACACTTAACGTGCGTGACTCTGGGAACGTTGTTCGTATTCAGCTTTCCGGGTCGGTCAAGGAAGCGACAGGTGCCCTGAAGGTTAGGGTCGAGAATCTGGCTAGGGGAGACAAGGTGGAAGGTTGGCATCGATCATTGGGCAATCCGTTCGTTCTCCGCGTCCATTCGGAGACTGGTGCGTACTTGCGCGCCGATTGGAAACGGAAATCCTTGAAGGTCTACGGGGCGCCAAAAGCCGTTGAACACGCTCGCGAGATGATCAAACGCGAACTCGACAGGCTTGCTTCTTTGGACTACACCACCACTCTCCCGTGGCATTCAGTGGGCTTCTTTGTCAGAGAGGGGATCCAGCAGTTGAAAGAGACGCTCGGAGAGGACAACGTCAGATTCACCACGTGTTCCAGGAAGATAACTGTCTCGGGCGGCGAGGAGGCACGGCATACTCTAGATCGTCTTATCGCGCTCTCTCACAAAGGCAATTCCGGTCTTCCGAATGTATCGCAAGATGGTCAAACATGTCCAATTTGCTACGATAACGTATCTTCTCCGCATCAGCTAGGGTGCGGTCATACATACTGCGTTGCTTGCCTTCGCCATTTCATCTCCTCGGCTCTCGACTCCGACCAACTACCACTGACGTGCCTCGGAGATGATGCCCGGTGTCGCGTTCCGGTCACCATTCCCACAATTCAGCAGTTTCTTCCTCCAGCGTCGTTCAATCGGCTGCTCGAAGCAGCATTCGACGCGTATATCGCAAAACACCCCGAGGAGTTTAAGCACTGTAAAACTCCAGACTGCCCGCAGATCTATCGTGCCGTCCAGGCTGGCGTGGCTCCCAAGACACTTCATTGCCCATCCTGTTTTTCATCCGTGTGTAACGCATGTCACGAAGATGGGCACGACGGTCTCTCTTGTGCTGAAAGCAAAGCACGACGAGATCCTGCAGAGCAGGAGCGCCTAAATGACGCTTGGATTGCCTCGCAGGGTGGACGCGTGAAGAAGTGTCCCCAGTGCAGCGTGCCAATCGAGAAACTGGAGGGATGTAATCATATGACGTGCCGGTACGCAATGTTCTCGGCAGTGCCTCACACTCTGAGCCACTCACCTTGCAAACATTGATCGCTACTAGGTGCGGCGCACACATTTGTTGGCGGTGCATGGGGGTATTCACTGCTGGGACAATTTACCCTCACATGAACGACGCTCATGGAACGATCCATGACGATCTAATATATGCACCGGAACCACCTGTCAACATCGGTATTCCGGTCGATATTGAACAACAACGGGAGTTGTTACGACAGGCGGAGGCACGTCGGGCTGCTGCGTTGCAAAACGCGAATAGAGCACGTCCAGTGGTGCCACAGGATCCTGCCAACATTCTGGCGCGTGACGCAGGGGAATTTTGGCGCCGGGAAGAAGAGAGGATTAGGCTGCAACGGCAGCAGGGCGTTGCCAATACCCCAGCAGTTGATTTATGGCGCCAGGAAGCAGAGAGGGCCAGATTGCAACGGCAGCGAGACGTTGAGGAGCAGGAGAGACGTTTTAGAGAGCTCCGTTTGCGCCGGGAAGCGGAGGAAAGGCGCAGGGCACCACAACGGGAGAGGGGGGGCTGGTGTATGATCATGTAGGGGGCTAACGATCTAGTTTGTTTCGTTCTCGATATCGCACATTTGTAGTATATGCTTGAATTTAGATAGTCACTCGAGCAGTTGGACGGCGCTGGTGCTGATGCTCCCGTACAAGCCTGTTCTGTACAGGTCTGTTTATTATTGGTTCTTGTTCCCAAATCAAAATTTTGACTCACATCCAAGTCATCCAAACCCAATCTGACTCGTTCTGTTTTGTTTTTATGCCTCAAATCCTGGCTTTGTCCGCACTGCGTTTTATTCAGTGCATACGCCTGGCAGCGAGACATACGCTCGTCTTCTTTGAATCGTTCCATTTTCGCAGGGTACCTTTTACGATGGCCGAATCGCGTTTCAATCCTGAAGACGCCCGGTTGGTCGCTGAGCTCCACCGGATCTCTCAAGAGTCGCCCAAGCTCATCCGATCGACTGTTTACTCTGCCCCATCGGACCCTACGGTCAAGATTCGGAGCTGGAAGATGAACGAATTCAGGTACTATGACGTTCCGTCACCGTTCCCGACGCTCGCCCGAGGTCTGTTCACGAGGGAGCTGAAAGGGGAGGGGGAGGGTCGCGATCAACCTCGATACCAGATCGTCGCGCGTGGATATGACAAGTTCTTCAATATCGGGGAGGTGCCTTGGACAGACGTAAGTGTTTCAACCAGCCATTTTCTCTTTGGGCTTGCGAACCCAACTGTATGCATTGAATAGTGGTCGTCCTTGGAGGCGCATACGGGTCCAGAATACACCTTGTCGGTGAAGTCAAATGGGTGTATCATCTTCGTTGCCGCCATCTCCCCCTCCCACTTGATCGTCACATCTAAACATGCTCTCGGAGAGATGGATGGCGTTTTGGAGACACATTCACAAGCTGGCCATAGATGGCTCAAAACACATCTCGCGTCAAAAAAGAAAACGGAGGCGCAACTTGCGGCTACGCTCTGGGAGAAGAATTGGACTGCGGTAGCAGAGGTAGGGATCCGAGTACCCTCCCTGGAGATAGCTTTGGAGTTGACGGAACTGACGACAACACCCTTTTTCTGGTGACAAAAAAAAAAAAAAAAGCTTTGCGATGACGACTTCGAGGAACACGTGTTGACCTATCCGCCAGACAAGTCTGGCCTTTACCTACACGGCATAAACGAAACTCGCAAGGGGTTCCATACTCTTCCTACACACATCGTCGACGCATTCGCAGAAGAGTGGGGTTTCTTGCAAACACAGACGATCGCGTGTGACACACTAGCAAAAGTGAGGGAATTCACGGACGACGTCGCCAAAACGGGAAAATGGAAGGGAGAGCCGCTAGAAGGATTCGTCGTTCGCACCCACATCATCGACTCGAGACCTGATTCGACATCTCGTGACAGACGGCCACCGTATCCGACCGGTTCTTCGTTCTTCTTCAAGGTCAAGTTTGACGAACCGTATATGATGTATCGTGACTGGCGGGAAATCACAAAGTCGCTCTTATCCACCAAGGGCTCGCTCAGTGACGCTAGACTTCCCAAGTCCAAGATGAAGCGCAAGGAAACACAGGTTTATCTTAAATGGGTCAAGAACGAGATCGAAACAGACCGGAGCGCCTTTGAGGGGTATGCGCAGGGAAGGGGAATCATTACTACTAGGGAGCGATTTTTAAGGTGGCTAGACAGCGAGGAAGGGAAGACGAATCTGTCTGGCCTCGGGGAAGAAGAGCAGGTTGTGAAGGAGTTCGGTAAGACTGTGATCATACCCATCGCTATTCCAGGCTGTGGTAAATCCACCTCTACTCTCCCTGTAATCGGAGAGCTGATGCCACTGAAACGCAGGCAAAACATCGGTCTCCGTTGCACTTGCTCATCTTTTTCGGTTCGGACATACCCAAAGTGATGACGTGCAGGCCAAGAAACCGGGCCCCGCCTTTATCAAAAACGTGGTCAATCTCCTCAAAGGACATGATGTTGTTATTGCTGACAAGTATGTTTTTGACCTCATTTCACCGAGTATCCGTTCACAAAGTTCATATTAGAAACAACCATATACGACAACATCGAGCAGAATTGCGTGAAGCTGTTTCCAACATCCGTCCCCCAGTTCGTCTGCTCGCACTAAATTGGACTCTGGGCCACTCACACGCGATGATACTTCGGCTATGTGGAGATCGTATCTTTAATCGGGGCGATAAGCACCAGACTCTGCAAGCTGACAAGGTCGGGAAGTCGCATGAAGACGTGATCCGGAAATTCATCCACCAGACACAAGAGCTGGCCGACTCCGAAGTAGACGCCAGCATCGAGATGGACGTCAGTGAGCCGCTCGAGACGGCAGTGGGGCGTGCGGTCGATGGATGCGTCAGCATCCTTGGCTTGAAGCGACCCAGTCAAGCGGAAATCGACGAGGCTGTGGGAGTCGCAAAAGAATACACGCCAAGGACGAAGAAAGGGACGGATAAGAGTGAGAAGAAGGCGACGGCACCTGCACCGCCACGATACTTTGGAATATCGGTCGAGTTGGATCTTGAGACGTTTATCGCTCCGCAGATGGAGCAGGAAGGAGATGTCCCATACAATGGCAAGACGTTTTGGGAGAAACTGGTCAACGATAAACGGATTGTCAGTCGACCTCATATTACTATCGTCCACAAGGCCGGCCTACCTGGGGACGAGGACCTTTGGGAGCGGTGCACCGCCCTCGATCGACTACCGACACCGCCTCTCCTCTCGTTCACTCTTGGACACCTTGTCTGGAATGACAGAGTTATGGCATTGACCGTTGAAGACCTCGAACTTGCTGACGCATCCGAAAACGAAGCCGATCCAGGACAAGAAAAGCACGAGTTTGTATCGACATTGCCTGCAGAGATTCGGGAGAGCCTCCATGTCACTGTCGGGACTGCCAGCGACGACATCTCACGGTACGAAGCCAGGGGTCTCGTGGAGGCGTGGTGGAAAGGAAAGCGGACAGAGATCGGTTCACTAGAGCTGGAAGGGTTGTCGGCCAAGGGCAGGCTAAGGGGATTGATGACATAATACCAGCTGTGTAACGTTATATATCACTTGACGACTCCGCTTATTCGACGGGTCGGAGTGCGAACTTATGAGACCCTTCAGTAATCAATACATAACGCTACTCAATTCTGCTGACTCCAGGGAGCCTGACATAACTGGAACTCAGTCGGCGATGCACTGGCAATGGGCGTTGATTCAAATCCGATCAAGTCCCCTGGCAAGAGCGACACGGTTCTCCCGGTACAACTTCGACTTGGAGTATGCCTAGTGCCACCCTACCTCCTGCCCCTCGCTATCAAGCTGCACCACCTACCAAAGCTGATTGTATGTGCTAGGAATCACGATCCTGCTTGGAATTCCCGTTTGTCAAATGGGCTACAGCTGACCTCGCATCCAGTAGACTATGTAGATCTCCCGGTTATCGATTTGGCTAAGTTCTATAGCATGGAGGACCGTGCTCTGTTGGCGAGCCAGGTTCGAGAAGCATTATTGACTTACGGATTCTTCTACGTCGTCAATCACGGATACCGCCAGTCTGAGGCATGGTCCTTGCCACATCATTGTCTTGATATCTAACACGGGCAAACAGACCGATAGGATATTTGACATCGCAGACGTACCCTTTTCAGGCGTGAGCGATGAGGAGAAGCAAGTGTATAAGGAGAACGGATCTGTCCAAGGATACAAACTTCGGCAGCACTGGGTAAGTCACGAGTCGTAGATGTCCTTCAGAATGTCAGGCCGGTCCCACATTTTTACAGCACATCGACAATGGAGTCCGCGATCAGATCGAACGTCTCAATAGTAAGCGTGACCCGTCCTACCCCATATGCTTCGAGTTTTCTCAGCAGTGTCTTTCTTCAAGTCAACCGTGATGGCACGAAAGGAGAATATCCGGAGGCAGTTCGCCCGTTCCTGCCCGAAATCGCAGAGTTTTCCAGGTTTAGCCATTTTAATGTGTTGCATCCGATCCTGCGGTGAGTACAGCGTTTCATCGAGATTGTGTGTCTGTGTGTGTTCAAGCTGGCTGGACTACAGACTGATCGCGCTCAGTCTCGAGCTACCCGAAGATGCATTGGTCACCAGTCACGACTACGACACCGTTGGCGAAACATACGGTATGCTAAATACGTTGGTAGGGTGCTGCACAGCATGCCAGCTCACTCACTTCCTCAATTAGTGACGTTCACGAAATAGTCAGTGTCTTTCGTCTCGCGTTGCGCCCGTGAGCTAAACGGCCCCGGACTGTAGTTATCCGCGTTCTGCTGAGGAAGAGGCCAAGACAAACAACGTCTGGCTTAAAGGACACACGGGTGAGTTTGAATCTCAGCCGACGATCACGACGCGGTAACGTTTTATACGACACTGACACCTTGCACATCAGACTTTGGAAGTGTAACGATCCTGTGGAGCCAGCCCGCGGCCGGGCTTCAGGTTCTGTCCAAGGATGGTCAATGGCGGTGGGTGAAACACATTGACAACGCATTGGTGAGCCGTTTGAGTTGACCTCTTTGGCTGGGCATCCTTGCGATGCTATCACGATCCTTGACTCGCGCAGGTGGTAAACACTGGAGACGTATTGGATTTCCTCACGGGGGGATATTACAAGGGGACTGTCCACCGTGTGGTGCAGCCTCCTCCCGACCAGCAGCAACACACCCGTTTGAGCGTGATCTATTTCGCTAGGCCAGATGATGACACCAAGCTGATACCCATGCGAGAGAGCCCTTTACTACAGCGTGTTGGGATCAATCCGCGATGTGAAGACGACGTTGCACCGACGATGGACCAATGGTGGAAAGGAAGGATTAGTGCGTATGGTCATAGTGACCTGAAACAGGGACAGGAGAAAGGAGTGGAGGAGGAAGTCATTAGCGGTGTTGTCGTTAAACACTGGAACTGACATCGAGCACTCGATTATTTTTTTTGTGGGGATGTGTATGCGTAAAACGTTGATGATTTGATACTGTGTACAATGTCGGAATGAAGAAAATCGCAGTTTGTCAAGCAAAGTGGGGAAGAACTTGAAGTAAGGCGACGGACGATGATCAATTAGCATTTTCCGTGATATACACTCCCCATCCCCAGCGCAAGTGATGCACTGACCTTGCTTGGCCCAACATTTGACCTCAAGGCCGGACCGAGAACGACGCTACCATTGCAGCAACGACCCCTTTTATTTGGGTCGATTCGTATATGTGTGTGGGGGGTAGAGCAGCCGATGTGCACGTGAATTCCTGTGGAAGCTGTCAGGAGAGGTTCGAAAGAGGCATCATATCACTGTTGGGGTTGCGATGCAAGCGGGGCGAAAAGGAAAGCAGATGGGATCGGGGAGGCTGAAGGGCTTGATAGTGTGATCTCAGTGAATGGAGTCTCTGAATCGGTGTGCAAACAAGCGTTCATTAAGTGATCATAACCTGAGTCGGGTCGGGCCCCCGTCCGCCTGGTAGGTTGGTGGCGGAACGAAACGGTAGCCATATGTCACGTGGCAAAGTTGTGTAACCACCAATGTAGTGGCAGGCGCTGAAGCTGCAGATGATACCAAAGCCCGGATATGTGACTGTCCGTCTCTTGTCTATGACCCTCAGCTCATTCTGCCTGTAAACTTGACCCTCCAGTGCTTCATTTCCATCGGGCTCGGGCTATGGATCCACTTATACACTAGAGTTAGGTATTATGTCTGGTTCATTTCCCTCATGTTCGAGTGCGTCTGGACGCCCGACATTCTGCTAGATTCTGCCAGATCATAGCGCCATTCAACTTAGCTGAGAGAAGAAGTTTGACCTAGAATGGGTGTTGCCAGTGAATTGGGATCTAGGCAGGCCCCAGACCAGATATAATAACAGCGACTCGGCTCCCCCGGCACGCCCTCGACTTGTAATATGCCGAGTCTCACCCTACCACCTGTCCCTCACTATCTGGCTGCTCCGCCTACCAAAGCTGATTGTATGTGCTAGGATTCCCGACCCCACTTGAGAATCTTGCTTGTCAAATGAGCTGCTGACCTCGCATCTAGTGGACTATGTAAATCTTCCGATCATCGATCTAGCCACCTTCAACAGCACGGAGGACCGTGCTCTGTTGGCAACCCAGGTCCGAGATGCACTGTTGACCGACGGATTCTTCTACGTCGTCAATCACGGATACCGCCAGTCTGAGGCACGATCCCTGCTTTCCCGTTTTGCTTCTATATCTAACACCGATAAATAGACCGATAGGATATTCGACATCGCGGACGTACCCTTTTCGGGCGTGAGCGATGAAGAGAAGCAAGTGTACGCAGGCACCATGAAAGAGACCGGATCGTACCAGGGTTACAAACTTCGACGGTACTGGGTAAGTTGACACACGTCGTGCATTCGCTTTTGGAAGGTCATGCTGAGATAGCACATCGACAATGGAGTTCGCGATCAGATTGAACACTACAACAGTGAGCGTGATACGTCCTTCCCCGCATGCTTCGTGTTTACCTAGCAACCCTTTCTCCAAGTCCACCGCGATGTCACGAAACGGGGACATCCAGACGCAGTCCGCCCGTTCCTGCCTGAGATCAAGGAGTTTGCCAAGTTTAACCATGTCAATGTGCTGCATCCGATCCTGCGGTAAGCGCAGTGTTTCACTGAGGTGTGCGTGTGTGCTTAAGTTGACCGGATCACAGATTGATCGCGCTCAGTCTCGAGCTACCCGAAGATGCGTTGGTCAATATTCACAACTACGACGCCGTTGGCGAAACATACGGTATGCAAACCACGATGATAGAGTGCTGCATAGTATGTCAGCTCACTCGCTTCCTTAACTAGTAAGGCTCATGAAATAGTCGGTGCCCTTCGTCCCGTGTTGCGTCCGTGAGCTGAACGGTACCCCGTACTAGTTATCCACGCTCTGCTGAGGAAGAGGCAAAGACAAATAACGTCTGGCTTAAAGGACACATAGGTGAGTCCGAATTTCAGTCGATGGTCATGACGCGATAAAAATTTGTAGAACGCTGATGCCTTTTCACATCAGACTTTGGAAGTATAACTATCCTGTGGAGCCAACCCGTGGCTGCACTTCAAATTCTGTCCAAAGATGGCCAATGGCGGTGGGTAAGACACATTGACAACGCGTTGGTAAGTCGTTTTGAGTCGACCTGGGCACTCTTGGATGATATCATGATATCCAATTTGTGTAGGTGGTGAATACCGGAGAAGCATTGGATTTCCTCACGGGAGGATATTACAAGGGGACTATCCACCGTGTGGTACAACCCCCTCCCGATCAGCAGCAGTACACCCGTCTAGGCGTGTTCTATTTCGTCCTGACAGACGACGATACCAAGCTGATACCCATGCGAGAGAGTCCTTTACTACAACGTGTTGGGATCAATCCGCGGTGTGAAGACGACGTTGCACCAACGATGGAACAATGGAGGAAAGGAAGGACCAGTGCGTATGGTCAGAGTAACCTGAAACAGGGACAGGAGAGCGGGGTGGAGGAGGAAATCATTAATGGGGTTGTCGTCAAACATTGGAACTAACGTCGAGGCAAGCGATTTTTCTTTTGTAAAGATGCGCCAATTGACAGACGAGCAGTCTAACCACGTGTCTGTGTAAGGTGTTGATTGTTCGATACAATGTACAATGTCGGAATGGAGAGAATTGCGGTTCGCCAAAAGAGGGGGCAGGATATGTAACGTGCTCTGAGGATTATTGACGATGATAAGTCAGTTTCCAAGGCATGTAGCCCCCATTGCTGCAGCATAGCGATGTCCCGCCCTAGCCTGTCTGGCAGCATGGCGGGCTTTGGCCTGAAAAAGATTCTCGGGCCAGATCCAGAGCCAGCAACATAGCCTGGGCTTGGACGTCCTGCGAAAATGCCTCCAAGATGCAGTTTCTTCCCACTCTCGAGCGCACACATACAGCAACGAAGACATAGCATCGCGCTTCGGAGGACACATCACCAGAAGCTGCAGGTGACCATGCCACATAGTGTAAGTAGATACATATTCACACGTGGCGGATGAGAGTCAATCCATATATACTACACGAACATATGTAAATGTCTACCAAGGGGCAGTGCCCCAAAGGACAATAAACGCGGTAAAATATATATATATATTCACACGTGATACATGTAAACATCCTGCGGATTTGATAAGCTTGAATCACAGAATGTCAGTCATCGCGGGCCCGTTAGCTTTGCAAGCCATGTCTTGGAGACCAACCGGAACTTCGTCGAAGGTCGGGCGTTGATACTGCGGCCATTCCGCCAAAGTCTCACTTGAAAACATGAAGCACTATGTATTGGTGGCCCTAGGGGGACCATATCACTTGGGTGTGTAACGTTATAACTTATGAAAACTTTCACACCGTTTGAACAGTGTGTAACCGTGTAAGGTATGTGGGCACCGATAAAAAAGCAGATTTCGACTCCACGGTTTCCATTACGTGGCTTGACTGATTTTTGCTGGCTTCTCCAGTCACAACTCTCGAATGGCTGGTGTTAGAATCATCAGGCGACAACGATACAGAGCTGCTTTGCAGATAAAAGATTTCTATGAGGTTTATAAGAAGTCCTGCGATACTTACTCGTGACAGACAGTCCGGGCGTCTATTCAGTAACGTTATTCCTTGACTACTATCGAACCATTTGAGAGCTATGATTGGAGGATGGCCAGGAAAGAAGGAAACGCGTTTGCAGTCGCTTTCCAGTTGAATGCTAATTTGACCCGGAATGGGCATTGCATTGTTCGATCCGGAACCGAATACCACTAGCCCTAGACGATACTACTATAATAGCAGTGATTCAGTTCTCTCGGTGCGTCCTTAACTTGGAGTATGCCGAGTCTCACCTTACCTCCTGCTCCCCACTACCAAGCTGCACCGCCTACCAGAGCTGACCGTATGTGCCAGGAATCTCGCCTGAGATAATTGCTTGTCGGATGAGCTAATGAGCTCGCATCCAGTGGACTATGCAGATCTTCCGATCATCGATCTGGCTACCGTCGATAGCACAGAGGGTCGAGCCCTGTTAGCGACCCGGGTTCGAGATGCACTGTTGACCCACGGATTCTTTTGCGTCGTCAATCACGGATATTGCCAATCCGAGGTACGATCCTCACCTCCCCATTTTTTCCCGATGTCTAACCCCGATAGATAGACCGATAGGATATTTGACATCGCGGACGTACCCTTTTCGGGCGTGAACGATGAAGAGAAACAAGTATATGCATGCAACATGAAGCAGACTGGAGCGTCTCAAGGATACAAACCTCGACGGTATTGGGTACGTCGCGAGTCGTGAATTCACCTTCGGAAGGTTAGGCCAACCACATTTCCAGCACATCAACAATGGAGTGCGTGATCAGGTGGAGCACTACGACAGTGAGCGTGACCCGTCCTTCTCATATATTTCGAGCTTGCCTAGTATCTTTCTTCAAGTCAACCGCGATGGCACGAAACAAGGACATCCGGAGGCAGTCCGCCCGTTCCTGCCCGAGATCAAGGAGTTTGCCAAGTTTAACCATTTCAATGTGCTGCATCCGATCCTGCGGTGAGTGCAGCATTCCACCGAGAAGGCGTGCATGTGTGCTTAAGTTGGCTGAATCACAGATTGATCGCGCTCAGCCTCGAGCTGCCCGAAGATGCGTTGGTCGATGTCCACAACTACGACGCCGTTGGCGAAACATGCGGTATGCTAAATATACTGGTGGGATGCAGCACGATATGATAGTTTACTCACTTCGTCAACTAGTGAGGTTCATGAAATAGTCGGTGTCTTTCGTCTCGCGTTGCCCTCATGAGCTGAATGGGCACTCCCGGTTCTAGTTATCCACGTTCCTCCGAGGAAGAGGCCAAGACGAAGAATGTGTGGCTAAAAGGGCACACGGGTGAGTTTGGAGTTCAGTCAATGGTTACGACGCAGGAGAAAGTCATACAACGTTGATACCTTGCGCATCAGACTATGGAAGCATAACTATCCTGTGGAGCCAGCCCGTGGCTGCGCTTCAAATCCTGTCCAAGGATGGTCAATGGCGGTGGGTAAAACACATTGATAACGCGTTGGTAAGTCGTTTTGGGTCGACCTGGTCTGTTGTGCACCGTTCGGATGATATCATGATGTTTGATTTATGAAGGTGGTGAACACCGGAGATGCATTGGATTTTCTCACGGGGGGATATTACAAGGGGACTATCCACCGTGTGGTACAGCCTCCTCCCGATCAGCAGCAGTACACCCGTCTGGGCGTGTTCTGTTTTGCTAAGCCCGACGATGACACCAAGCTGATACCTATGCGAGAGAGCCCTTTGTTACAACATATTGAGATCAATCCGCGGTGCGAAGACGACGTTGCACCAACGATGGAACAATGGAGGAAAGGAAGGACCAGTACATACGGTCACGGTGACCTAAAACAGGGACAAGAGAGAGACGTGGAGGAAGAGGTTATTAACGGGGTTGTCGTCAAACATTGGAACTAACGTCGAGGCAAGCGATTTTTTTTGGAGGGTGAGCATATCCCAATTGACGGATGAGTAGTCAGTCTAACATGTGTGTGTGTGCAGTGTGGACTGTTCCATACAATGTACAATTTTCATTGGAGAGGATTGCTGTTCGTTAAAAGGGGGGGATGTAGTGTGCGTTGCACGTTATTGACGATGATGAGTCTTTTTTCCAAGATACGTCATCCCCCGGTGCTGCAGGACAGTGATAGGCTCTCCCTTACGAGGCTTTGGCCTAAGGGAATCTCGGACCGGTCCCAGAGTTGGAACGGTCTCGGACGGGGTCAGTTTTAGACCTATTACGCCCAGACTGCAGAGCCTTGCAAGGCCAAAATGAAAGCCATTATTCTCGGCCTGGCTTGGTCCGCCCTATTAGGTCCGACCGAGAACGGTACTAGTGCATCGATGAGCCTGACACACTGCCATCCTTTCCACAGCACCGAGCGGATAGAACTTTGATATGTCCATACACAACTGTATTAATGTCAGATGTCTCGGATGAACACGGGTGTGCGGAGGGGCACCCGACGCCCCAAACGCGGTCGGGTATCAAAGCTTGTTTTTTTCTTCCTTGCTGCCTTGACATCTCTACAACCTGTAAATAGGTCCTATGCGGTACTCATGCCTTCGAGTCCCAAGTCCCCCCGGGGGGAACAAACAAAAATAGTCCATCTGTTCTGTCTCGATGGACGTACGCGTCCATCGAGGACGAAACCCTGGGGTCGGATTGTGCCGAAACAAAAATAAGCGCCACTGAGCCAGATTGGAGATATGACCTTCCCTTCTCCCACCCTTGGTTCCCGGATCATTTCTGATTCAAGCTGATGACGAGCATAAGCGTAATCCGGTAGTAATGAGGACTCGCGGAAAAAACAACTTCGGTCGAGATTGCGACTTTCCCGCTCGAAAATGCTGACCCGCTCCGAGCCTAGGCTACTGCGCGGAACTTGAGGGGCCGAAAAAACGGTTTTTGCCTTGGCGTTGTGGAAGTGACTCATGGCTCCTTTTGTGCTCTAGAGGAGAGCTGCTGCGCTTAGTCCGGAATTTCCACCGGGTCCGATCGGAAATGTGCCCCCAACCCCTTCAAAAGCGCTTGCATCGGAGACGGCATCCTATCAATGTTGAGGATAGTAGATTCTCGCAGAAACGGGTCTCGCATGTTTTCTGTACGCGTTCCGTGAATGTGTGAAGGGTCCGGGCTTACCGAGGCTCCATGGAGAGCGTGACAGATTGTTATGCACGTACTCATTACAGATTGGAGCTAAAGGCGCAGCATGTTCCGTGCCCTGCTGACCTGCTGATGGCGTCATCCCGGCCGAAGCGTATCTGGACAGAAAGAGAGAGAGAAAACGCAAATGAGCGCACGAATGATAGAGAGCGTTGAACTAACACTAATGTACCTTTCTCGATTCTTCCCTCCCCCTCCTCGACGAGCACGTCCACCATCAGGGTTAATACTGAGGAGATAAATCCTATCCATCCTGTACCACGATAAAGCCATTCCTTTCTAGCTCAGTACGTGGCCGAACGCATGAGGAAATCACGAGTGATGGCTGAAGAGCGTTAGGGTATAAACGCCACTCGGGTTCTTACCACATGCCTTTCTCTATGGGATGGGAGGGTTGGGAGCCGCATCTCTTGAACGTGGGCGGGTTCCTAATTCCACACAAACACGGCAACTTCTCACCGTGGGGACGATCTTCTACGAAAACGCTTGCCGAACGCAACAACTCTACCACCTCACATTGGCTCAATGTCATCATCAAATATGATCAAAGAGATATTTAACGTCTTCCCTTTCTCCGCCACCTTCGTATTGTGTTGACACTGATCGCATTTTCTCACAAACGCTGGAGATAGTAGGATGACATGTGACAAGTTGGTTTCAGGGGAGAATTTGGATAACGTTCGGCAACTCCCGCTTGGCGACAAGATTGTCTCTGGATATCGCTGGTGAGTAAGCCATCCTTCGTAATCCCACGGTCGGACGGCCGTCACCATATCGGTACAAAGAGCTCTTGCAGTGTCCAAGCCCAGATCTAGAGGCCATTGGCGGCACTATATACCGCCAACGGATGGTACGTCCCAAAACAGAAAGCACGCTGATCCTTTGAACAACTTGCATGGAGGCAAGCGGCTGGCCTGACGACGAGCTAGAATCCGCCCCGCTACGGTATGTGTCATCGTGATGACCCACCTAACACGAGGCCCTCGTAGAAGGTGTAGTTTGCCGGTCGGTGGCGAAGAATCTTGATCCTAAATTGGCGTAGCCAAACCAAATGATTTGGCATTAGGAGACAGCATGACGTGTTGGAAATATCGTGAGATTACTGGCATGCGTGCCTCAACTGACCTGGTCACAAGAATAGTACACCCCTCTATGTTAATATCCGCATTCGCACGGATAATCACATATCGTAACGGGGCTCGTCGCTCTGACTGTGGCATCCGTGAAGACGAATTTCAATGCATGACCGAAATCAAAGATCAAGGTATCGTCTTTTTGACAAGCACGCGTGGGAGTGGGGCTTGATAACGCCACATGGTACTTCTCAGTCCCTCGCTCACTCCTCCCGCAGGTACCCTGAGGGCCAAGGCGCTTTGCATGACGGCAGTGCCTGCGCATTTAGTACATTGCGTGAAATCCAGTGAAAGCCGTCGACCCCAGATCAGCAAACTTGGTTAGATGAAGATGCAGCTGCCTTAACCGCTCGAACTTTGTTTAGAAAAAAAGTCTTTGACTTGGGCCCTGATCATATCACATAGCATGGGCCTTTAAAGCCACTTCTGCGCACAGCCCACGATGTACAAGTCTTGGCATTAGGAACGTTGCTAAACAGTTATTCTGAGCGAGTCGAAGGCCCGGCCAAAAGTTCAGCTTGGATGCATTGACTAAAACAGAACGAGTCGTAGAAAGAGGCTGGGATCATCGCCAGATGAACATGATTTAAGACCAAGGCTGTAGAAGCCTGTACATGCTGAAAATCTGTGGGGAATTGACGCCGTAATGTACACGTTACTAGAAAGAGATAATTTCGTGCCTGAGAACTTGATCAACTCAGTGGTAACGTTTGTGGATAGGATTCGTATCATTGGAGCAGCTGGACGAAATATGCCTCGGAGAGTGACTTAAAAACAACGGCGATCAAATCATTTCATGCCCGTCGTTGTGTCGTCGAAGCTTCTGACATCGCCTCCGAGAACGAACAGGACAACGACCCTAGTACTACCTTCCACCTTTGGAAGCTGTACCGGAGCGCATGGCGACCCGTTCTTTCCAAAGGCATAGTGTCAGTATATCATTCCTGAGCTTAATGAATCATCGTGGATCCACGATCCATGCGATCATTGCCTTCGTTCCGTGGTTACTCGTAGCATACATGATATGAGGTATCGAGGCACCTGTTCACGCAGGACACGGTGGAGAGGTGATCATTTCACATCGGACGGAGAATGGTATAACAGGGACGGACCGGTGTGGAATTTGGGAGCCGAGTGTAGATATATCGAGGCAGATTGGCGGTTCAGCTGATCCTGATTCGGTGACGCTATGGTCTCCTGTAGTACAGTGATTGATATACTGTACTACGATATTCCCTGGGCGATCCGATAGATTACTACTATGATCGTATTGAGTATGTGCTGGTCGGCATGATCGGCCGAGTATGGCTTGTACTTGTTTAGTCCTAATGGTACTTGCTGTTGTCGCTACAACAGCGGGGATCATGTCTTCCGCTTGCACACAATCTTGATGTCTGCTCTTTAACCGCACGTATCGCAGCCTATCTGCTGCTCACCACTCATTTGCAATGGTGCGACGTGCCTACGTGCGGATCGAATCGCTTCCATCATCCCGGGGGCACACGAGGTCCCATGCCCCACCAAATTTGGCACCGAAGCTCATTTTATCTCTGCAATCCTCCAAAAGAGTTATTGGTTACATCTGATTGCGGAGATGCATTTCGGTCTTTTTTTCATCATCATCTCGAATGCTATGTACATAGCATGCTAGGCTAACCATCCTCGACACAAGGGCGCTGCAATAAAACACCTATACCTTTCATTGTGGCGGGTCTGAAAAAGGAAACAAGACGCGACCTGACATGCAGGATCGACAAACAATTGTGTCATGTTGACATCGGTAACGTGTACCTCCCCCTTGTACCTGTGCATACCGCTTCCCCTAACCTCGCCTGCAGATTGAGACCATTTGCCGCATCGGCGGCGTCGGGCGAGAAAACCAACCCTTGTGGCATAGCAAAATGTAAGTATCAGCTACAACCCATATATCTGCATTATCCGCTCTCGCTAGAGAGCGGCCAGGACGTAGTGCCGTGCTAACGACGAGACGAAGTCCGTTTTGTCTCCGTCTGGTGGGTCCCATGGACGGACAAACCTGCAATGAAACATAATCAGGAAGTGATCGGCCGTTCTGCTAGATAGAGACGGGCGCGTCAGCAGTAAGATCATGGCATTACTGTCGACGCTGACGAACATCTTAATCTCCAATGCCGGTTCTTTGTATCTGTTGTTTCAAAGATCGGTGCTGGAAGCGCGAATCATGTTATGGGAACACGTCCAAGTATTGATCTGGACGTTCCACGCATGCGACTGCCGACAGCCAGTTTGCCAATTTTGATTGCTGCACAACCCCTGCTAAGATCAAGTGGCGGATGTCGGACTTATGTACTATGTAATCGCCAAGAGGAATCGAATCTTGGCGCGTGGCGGGATCGATTGTCATAGCAATGAGTAATCATCGGCAATATTGTGGGGACGCGGATTCTGAATCAAGTTGGTGTGTTTGCTCCCACAGTGTCAGCGCGCCCACAAAACTGGATGGTGTTGCGGAGATGAATGCGTTGAAGTTGCTGTATGCAAGATAGTTAGCTATATTATTTCTATGTACGACACGTGCATCTGGCACAATAGTTGATCCTGGAGCAATGCTAACAGGATGAATCGATGAAGCATGTAGGTCTTCGGTCGTAGCCTGGACGAAGGGAGGCGTACGGAAGACCACCCACCCCTCTTCACAACACACACTGCTTGAATGAAGAGATACTGGCCTGACGGAAGAGGGCCCGCTTGGATGAAGAGGCTCTCATCTGATGCCGGGGACACGCGAAACCCTGATGGGACCAAGGCGATCGCTAACACGCCACGCAGACGCGAGCCCACGAACCTGACATGGCGGAGACCGCACAGTGAGATCGGCGAAGGATTGTCAGTGGGATGTGGAATTGACGAGTCTTTGTGACCCTTGGGGGGAGCCTATCGCAGGACTGCGTTTGACCGGCCACGATACCTACAAAACGTGGCACTTGTTCCGCATGAGTCGTGGCGTTGCATTAAATCTACAGTTAAACGCTGCTTCTGCCTGCTTCGTCTCAGCTGCGGGAGGATATCTGCTCGTTTCGGGTATTTTAGGTCGTCAGCATGTATATTATCGAAAAAGGAAATTGACCATAATTTTCTTATTGTGGTTTAATTGCCACTGTATTTGGCCGGCTATGCCATAATTAACGGTGCTGTATGTACGTTCTCCCTTCCCCCTACTTGGCCCTGTGGAGACCCGCCCCGTGTCAACCTTGTCTCATGGGGCCCGGATCTGAATTGCTTCCATTGCCTACCCGATCCATGTCTCCCGGCCCACGTGATGCCTCATGCCTCACGTAGTGTTTCGGCCTTTGGTCCCGGGACCTGGCTATAAATTCACGAGATCACCTGGCCATCTTGACCCTTCACTACCCCCCTTCTGCTGTCGACCTGTTACCATGAAGGACCTACCACTCGAGCTTGTCGGTGTCGTCGTGGAGAACGTCTCCTCCACCTCTGATCTCCTCTCACTCCGATCCGTCAACTCTGCATGCCACCATTTCGCTACCCCTCACTTGTTCCACAACGTCCACATCCGCAATAGCATCGAAAGCGCCCAAAAATGTCGAAGCATCCTTGCTTCGCCCTCCCTCTCCCATCATGTACACGAGGTTGTCTATGACCAACGCGATCATGCCCAATTTTGTCTCCTTCCCGCTGACGCTCATGGTAATGTTCTCCCCTGATTGCTTTCCTTTATCCAACTGACATCGTTTTCAGGCGCCTGCGATGAACTCGAGATAGCAGAGCTTGAGGACGTTCTCACAGAGACATTCTGTTCGCTCGGGGACTTCAAGAGCCTGAAGAGTGTCGTCCTCAACTTTTGGCCCTCATTCCGCTCTCAATATGGATCGGAAGTCCACGAGCACCCTTTTTGGTTTACCAACCGTCAGATCATCGTGTTGCACGCCATGCATTATGCGCTCAAGTCCTCCTCCATTCGCTCGCTCGAGCTAAACAATGTTATTCTCATGTCAACAGCCTGCTATGACTTTGTTGCGTCCGTGACCAACTCTCCCCTACATCACTTTTCTATGTCCGTCGTCGCGAACTCGGAGCTTCGTGACTGGTCAGGCTCTAAATCCCTCAACGGCTCACTCAGTTCGCTCCTCCCCCCCTCAAATGCCAACTTAAAGTCCCTCGTCTTACGGAGCCCTCAAGGCCTCTACCACAGTCTCAGCACGCAGCTTCGCTTTGCCCATTATCCCGCGCTCGAGACTCTCGTTCTTGAAAACATCGTCTTCGATCCTACCCCGTCTCCCGGTGGCATCGAGGAGTTCATTGTTCGTCACGGGGCGACCTTACGTCGTCTCGAGCTTCGCTCATGCTCGAGCTACGTGCCCAGCACCGCAACTGACGTTCGGAGATGGTCCACGATTTGGGAGCGCTTCGAAGAGGAGCTCGTCTCCCTCACAGAGATAGTGGTTGACGATATCCCCCAGGGTTACACGTTGCTGGACGACACCTACGGATACATCCCACACCCATCACTTCCAGCAACTCCCGCTGAGCTCGCTCAGGAGGATGTAGAACCCTACTTACGATTTAGTGAGCGTGTGAACCTCCGATCGATTCTCGCCAAGGAGTTTCGTTGAACGTTCTTGATATCCATACATACCCACACTCTCATCTTCGTTCCTTTTTCGTTGGGGGACAGCCGCACCGACTACTCAGAGATCCTTCTGTTGTATCATCACAATGTATATTACTTCAACAGTACGGTCACCATTCATCTTTCTCGGTATGCTATGTCTGGCACATTTAAAGATATTGCAATACATATACCAGTGCTTTAACTAGTGCGGATCTCATGGAGTACAGCCGAGCGAAAACCTGACTCAGCTTCAACCTGGGCAAACGAATGTCGCCTCGACGAACCGCAGCCAGAAGAACACCAATGCACCCCGTCTAGCAGTCATCGATAAGACGTGTCATTGACCACGGACATACCAAATCCGCGGTACGAGCTGCGGATAGGCTGGAGACGATGGTATGAGCATAATAGTGCGAGTTGCATCTTCCGCAGCAGCATCCCTCGAAGACGTGTGTCCGCAGCACCGAACATCCAAATCGAACACCACCAAACACGTTTCAAGAGCGCGCTGTGACCCAACGCATGCTCGGTTTTTTCCTTCCTTCTTCTTTCAAAAAAGGCATAGACTCAACGCTTAAACGCTGTCTCTACTGCGGATGGCTACTGCTGTAATCGAAAGGAGGTAAACGGAGGCCACTTCGAGGGATCAATGTCGTTGGTCGCGTGCCGTGCGCAGTTACTAGTCTACAACGAGGACGCGGTTTTCCCGACTAAACTCCATCGCGGAAGGTATTCGAATCGAGATGTTCAATTGAAGGGTCGAAGTCGTGATATGGTTCCGTGTCCGTGCTTACTTGCGCATATTTGTCAACGGGCCCCCGCACGCCGTGCAAGCGGAGAGCTTCCAGATCGTTTCGTGGGCATGATTTGTAGGCAAAGAAGCGAAGCTCGGAACCCTGTTCCTCCCGCAGCGCTGCCCAAATTGCAAAAAAACGTCGCTGTAAGGGAGGCTTTCTTCGCTAGAGCTCTGTTTTTTTTTGGGCTTGGAGCACTGCTTCCGCTTAGCAGATGGTGACCTTTTTCTGCTTTCGGGGCCACATCTTGGGATTGGGCAGATGGCAGACGAAAAAGGAAAATTCCCCAGTTATTTGATTCGGGCAAGTTTTTCTACGTGGCAGGTGCCGTAACATCGGCACCGCATGGACTTTGCCGAAGAGCTCACATTTGGCGCGTTCGTCCTTTTCTTCAAGTCTCAATCCCGGGATTCGCCTGATTGTGGTATGATAGGAACGCCTGAGCGCTGAGCGTTTGTGGCGCCCGTCGTAAGGACCACATTTTCGAGAATTAGCTGCAACAGCGCCCTCTCAGGACAGTGAGCTGATGCGGTACTAGAAGATAGGAACGATCGACTGATAGCCCTTAGGACCCCGCCCCTCGTCATCCTGTGAAGCACACTGCAGTGTCGGCTTCATGAAGCTTCGTGGATTTCTACAAACGAAATTTGGACGGTCTACTGCGCAGCGATCATCGTCATCAGGTTATTCTAGGAATGATTGTGGAGCATTCTCCGATATGATGGGTCCTCGGGTATGAGTGGGCACAGCGTCTTGCTTATCCCTCCCTATCACGCGACTCGTGATGAATTTTTACCCCTTGCGTGGATTTGACGTTTAGCGATGCCCGGAATATGACAAGAGGTGACGGCTAGTTGGCAGGGTAGAAGAAGAAGAACCATAATCAGACATTATCATAGCATGGCTGTGGCTCGCGGGTAAGTTATGCGATGTCTATGAGTTTCGGGAGGCGTCGACTGCATGCAGGTCTGTCTCTCAGTATCACTGGCTAATTTAATTAGCCGTGCAAGATGTTGATATTGTACTTTTTCCCTCAGTATCCGTTTCACCGTCTGAAATCTTGGTAGGTACCAAGGCTACAATTCAAATACTTGTTTGATGGGTGTAAGTTGGTCGTTAGAGAGCGGCAAGATCAAGTCTTCGGAAAGCCGACCAATGACCCGTGTGGACGCCGTCGTCACGAGTCGAGTTCATCTATCGCTCATGAAACGTTCATTTCCTTTTGTCGAGTGCATGGATGCGAAACGGCTTCTTTTTAATAGTTCAGACTGCCTGCGACCGTATTTCTGGTCTCCCGGTTTCAAGCCTGGTCTGGCGATGACTGATAAGACTGGATAAATGTTTTGGAGTGTACAGTGCAAGAGTCGTCTTCGCACCTTTATTTCCGCCCACCAGAGTGCTCCATGATGGTGATGATGGATGATGGAGCCAAGAGATACGGTGAAGCCAGTGCTGGCGGTGTGCGTGCATCGGTGGTGGTTTTATCTGTCGAACATACAATGGAAGAACGGACGCTGTAAGAGCCTGTACAGATGCATTGTTACATTGATTGTCTTTGTTAGGTTTGTGCAAGATACTTTGGTTGGTCCTCCAACTGTTGTAGCAGAGCCAGAATCCTATGGAGGTAATAGATCACATCAGGAAATTCACAACATCCTTTTTTGGGCTTTTATCAGCTTTTGTGCTTGGCAAAAGCACCAACTTTACCAAAGAAGCCAGAAGCAACAAAAGGTGAGGTCACAAAGCTGCAAACTGGGCAAAAGCATGTTAAAGAGCAAAAGCATTTACACAGCATACAAAACTACAAAGTAAGAAGTTCCAGAAAGTGAAAAGCTCTGGAGTATTACATGTATCAGTTGTATTCAATGATGAGTAAACTGTAGTGTGAAAGAAGATCCTGAGCATGCAGCATATGTTGTAGTGGACTCATGGCAGAACAAGTCCTGGGCCAGTGTGAACAAGAAACCAGAGTAAGACACAGTGCTGTAATATAAGCTATTTTCCAAGTGGGACACAGGCAGGATAAGATGGCTGCAAGAAAGGAAGCTCAGGTGCCAGGTTGGATATGAGATTGGGCCCAGGGTGATCTCATAGTGGGTTGCAACAGTTCAAGTGGAACCAGGAACATGTAACCTGGGAATTCATAGCTTCAGGTAGGATAGTGAGGGGGTGCTGTGGCATTGGTTAATGAAAACAAGCAAAGAAATTCTCATTAGGTCTTTGTCTGACAGTACTCATAAGTACATACCAGACAGCCAGAGAGTGAGAGGGAGGCATGACATTGGCTGCAATGTATAATTGGCAAACACACAGCCCAAAAATTCATAGCATCAAGTAGAACTGCCAGTTGGAGAAGGAGCATTGGTTGGAAGGAGTGGTGGTTGGTATTATGATCTACTTATGTTTTTCTCTTTTCTTGTCTCTACCCCTGACCCCTATGCCTTATCTCCTACCCTCGACCCTACTTAGTCATATGGACTTAGTCTCCTCATCCAGTTCTCTCATATTGGGCTTGTAGCTCTACTCTTACTTATAGCTCCCTTTCTGCTATTGGTTGCTTTACTCAGCCACTTCCTCAGTGTTGTTTACCTTCTGCTTTCCCTTGTCTTGTCATGTTTACCTCACCTTAGGTATATAAACCTGCCTCATAGGTACTGCTGTCTTTAGCTTAGACCTACTCAGCAATACACCTAGTTTCCTTGCCTTGTGTCTTTACACTACATTTGAGTAAGTGTTTAGCTCAGACTCTCATCCCTTGTCCCCTGCTGACCGTTAGTTGGGCAGACCCTATCAAAGACTACAACTCTGAAGTCCTCTGAGCACTCCCATTGGACTCTGACTAGTCATGGTCAGTCATAGTCAGTTATCGTGCACAGGAGTTGGAAACTCTGGATGGAGTTCCAGGAGTTGGAACTAAATAACATTTGAGGTACTTACTACTGCACTCCTCCATTTCCCAACCTTACTTTGGTGCCAATTGCTTCCAATGCCTCAGAACCGCATCCTCTTCCATTGTTTCACTTATGGATTTCAGACTTCCCATTTTGGAGTTGGTTGGAGTTAGCACTCACATCTCCACCCACTTTATATAGTCTTACTCTGTTCTTGGAACTCCCCTCAGTTATTCCTGCTACATCTTAGGCAGCAGCTGAGGTGAGTTTACTTTACTTTTACTATTTAGTATTACTTACTGAGAAGTGTAGTGGGCATCACTGCCTTTTTACTTAGTTTTTCACAGACCCCTCATCCACTTGCCAATCATCTGTTGATGAACCCTTGACCCTAATGGGTAACCCTTGACTCTGCTCAGTGCAGGCTACATCCCTTGTTCTTGTCTCACTGTACTTATTTGCTGATAGCTCCCTTTGTCCTCAATCCTTAGCTGAGTTCATGCTTGATTCTTCAGGATCAAGCATAACAGTTGGGAAGGTGTCAGAATATGCAAGTGTGCGCACAGTCACAGTCAGTCCCTGAAACTTTCTGTCAGATACATTATAGTATGTACACATTATCTCTTTATGATATCATAGGACATTCTGCCTTTATCCCTTTCATCTCTTTTGTTTCCTTTGTACCTTTATGCCACTCTCTTTGTATGATAAGTGGCATGATCAGTATATTTAGCCATTTTTGCAGCCTGCCACCTCAATCTATTTGTCCCATGCAAGACTGAGGTGAGCTTCTTTATGATACAGTTATATCGTGCATACTTATCAGCTACCTAGTGTATCTACTTGCAGGTAATATATTAGTCTGTTTGTTCTGTGCAACAACTGAGTGTATCTACTTGCAGCTGTTCCATTCCTGCACTGCTCCTCATAACCTTATAGAAGGAGCATTAGCAGAAATGATTATATAAATCTGTAGTCATATTTGGAAAAGTTCAGTGAGGACATGGATGGCGACATTCATAGCTTGAAAGTAGGTTTGGTTGGCATAGGATTATTGAGAACAGTTGATAGTAGTGTAGTTACAGTGGCTCAAATAAGTGTCCCAATGTTGGGCCATTTTGGAAAAACTTAACATTTGCAAGAGAACCAAAATGTATCAGCTCTAACCCTTGCAGGGTTGTTAATAGCTCTAACTCTGACCTTGAGGATGAGCCCTTAGTCATGTGATTTGGTTGCCATTGCACTGAGATATAACAATTTCAAAATGACATATCATTGGGACACTTATTTGAGCATGATATTATCAGTCATCTTTTGGTAAATAACATAATGTTCTGATGGATGCTGTGCTTCATCCCTGTCTCATTATGTAACTTACATAACCCTGGGCACTATAAAGGGCAGAAATACCACCTAGCTAACCTTATTTCACCATGAAGCTCATTTCTACCTTTTCTAGAGCCTATATCCTCTTTTTCTCTGAATCTGGTCTTTTTGCTAGGAAAATATTCTCCCAAACTGGTCTGGGGAAGTCCACTGTGGCCAGGGTTATCAAAGATATTCATCAGACAGGGAAAACATCAAATTAGGCCCTTCTTTCAAGCTTTCTCCTATTGACAAAAGGAGAATTGTCTCTAGTATTACCTCTGGCAAGGTTGAAAATGCTGTTCAGGCAACTCATCTCATCAATTCTGCCCTCTCCTCTCCTGTCTCTTCCAAAACCATTCACAATGTGCTAAAGTCTGCATCTCTAAAAGCTATAGTCAAGAAGAAAAAGCCACTCTTGTTTGTAAAGTATAGAAAATATAGGCTGGATTTTGCTCCCAAGCATCAATACTGGACTATGGAGGACTGGACTAGGGTAATTTGGTCAGATGAGACCAAGATAAACAGGACTGGGTCAGATGGAAGGAAGTATATGTGGAAAGTGGTAGAAAAACCTTTGCAAGATAAGAAGATACAGGGGATAGTAAAGTTTGAAGGAGGTTTTTTAATGGTTTGGAGATGCATGGGCTGAAATGGAGTGGGGATCTTTGCAGAGCTGGAAGGGAGGATGAATGATGAGCAATATGTCTCCATTTTGAAGGATAATCTGCTTCCTACTAGGGAAAATTCTGGGATCTCTGAAGAAAGCATTATCTTTCAATAAGATAATGACTTCAAGCATATCTCTAAAAGGGCCCAGAAGTGGCTGGAATCTCAAGGTGTCAAGGTCCTTGATTGGCCAGCACAATCTCCAGACCTTCATCCTATTAAAAATCTCTGGCAAATCCTCAAAAAGAAGCTCAATAGCTATGTAACATTACTGAGAGGGGTTTGGGGCTTTGGAAAAGGATTGATGTGGAATGGGGAAAAATAGAGGCTGAGTAATGTCAAATATTAATAGAAAGCATGCCTAGAAGACTAGAGGCAGTGATAAAGGCAAAGGGAGGGCATATAAAGTATTAAAATTACAGAATAGAAATGTTGCTCAAATAAGTGTCCCAATGATATATATGTCTTTTTGAAATTGTTATATCTCAGTTCCATGGCAACCAAATCACATGACTAAGGGCTCATCTTTAGGGTCAGAGTTAGGGCTATTGATGACCCTGCAAGGGTCAGAGCTGATATATTTTGGTTCTCTTGCAAGTCTTTTCAAAATGGCCCAACATTGGAACACTTATGTATTTGAGTCACTGTATATATGGAAAAGTCAGTGAGGACACAGATGGTGACATTGTCAAGTTGCTGTCATGAAGGCATGATGATCAGCATACTTGTTAATATAGAAGTGACAAAAATGATCATATGATTCATTTGGGTGGATACCATGAGAAGAAAGCTGTGATGGTCCAAACACTGGAATAAGATGAGCTGCCCTGAAAATTGTATCTATGTGAATGACAGTGATCTTGGGTTACTGTCCAGCAGTATAGCTTGGTTTGACAATCCACATGCCTGTGTCCTCATCAGGACCATCTCCAATATGGTCAAACCATCAGATGATGGCACATGGATATAGTTCATTGAGGTACTTGAACAGGAAAAAAGCAAGGACATGAGCTATATCCATGCCCAGAAAGCTGTCCTGCTCAGTATTGGTGATGACAAACACACAGTCCCAACATGGACCTTCATTTCTCCAATTAGGGCATGCTCATATATATTCATGGCACATACTACCAGACCTGCATAAGTTGCTAGGTGCATAGAATGTTGAGGGAGCTGAGTTGAAGACAGATATGATATTTTTCCCCAGTAGAATGGACATGTGTTGCAAATTTGGTTGTTGTCAGCATGGAGTTGGAAATGGAGGAATGATTGTACAAGTTGAGGGAGCTGTGGGATTGCCAGCTCATGGGTGAAATTGACCACAGTCTTTGCATGATGGCATTCTGTAACACATTGATCTGGCAATTATACACAGAGAGTTTGAGAGACAACTTATGAGGGGTTCTTGCAAGTAGCACATGTGCATTCACACAGGGATCATCTAACAACTCTGAGTTGTTGGGATCCTCCAACTGACTTGCCCTTTCTTCTGGATGCAAGTTGTCTAAGTCATTGTCATCTGCCTGAGCAGGTTGCCTGGTGTGTTGAATCTTATTATGCTGTACTACTTGATATATATCAGAGGCCTGAAGGGAAAAACAATTACTGTACTCACTGAGAACCTTAAGCATCTCTGATGTCTGTGTGTGCAAAGTGCTAGCATGGAAGGCCAGCATTCCTCACACTTGAAAGTCCATACATACAGCTGCAAGCTTGTCAAGTTGTTGGTTGATGATAAGAATTTGGCTCAAAGCCTGGTAATTGTTAGTCTGTTGATATGGCTTTTTGACTGCTTTTATGTGCTTTGACTCTGTAATGAATGAACACAATCCATTTGGAGAACCAAATTGCCTGATTAACTCATTGTAATGCTTGAGAGAGTGCTGGCAGGGAAGGGAGTGTTGTAATATCTGCATTTGAGATGTGGCAGTACATTTACTGCTTATATAAGCAGTGCTACATCGCAGCTAGAATACTGTAGTTTTACCTTAGTGATTAGACACTAAGCTTTCTACAGAGCACAGCTACTATTTTAAAAGGGAGAATGTTTGAACTGTGCCAGTAACAAGGAAGACTTCACAGTAATAATGAAAATGGGACAGAGTATCATTGATAAGTTTGAGGTCACCATCTGTGATGACATTCTTGTGGACCAGGTAACAAAATTCAAGAAAGGCATGGATAGTGTGCAACATGTCTTGTGATACATAGCCCTTGATAGCCATGAGATATACCTATTGATAGAATTAGTAAATTTGTGAACATTTAACATATCATCTAGCATACCTTTATGAGCACCTTTGAGTCATCTCCTATCCATTGTTTGAAGTGGCAACCTTGAGGAAAACAATGTAGCCCAGCAAATAAAGCCATGGTGGCAATGCTTTCAATAATGTAAAGTTGGATTTCCTACCAATCTGAGATGAACTTACTGTTGATCAATATCATCCAATATGATGTCAGCTTCTTTCTGATTGTGCATCAGAGTCATGATACTTTTCTACCCAATCAACAAGGTGATCTTTGAATATGCCCTTGATTAATTGATGTAGGATATTAGGGGAGATGAGGTAGCAAATGTCGGCATAAGGGAAATCATTTATAAATGGCTGTCAATTCAATAGACAGAAAACAAATGTGAGCATTGAGTATCAGTCAGAAAGGTGCACTTACTATGATATCACCTACAATACCAAATTCATCCCAAAGTTGCATGAGTTTGAAAGATTCCACCAACATATCTGTATATAGCTGAGACCACCACAATGATTTTTCATCTAAGTTTCTTTGATGAGCAAGATATCTATGGGTATTAGAACCAGCCCTTTGGAATAAGACTGACATACTCACTTTGCACATCAATTCCAGACAATGCATGCTGTTATGATTCTTTACTATCTCACCTTGTTTTCATTGTTTGTCATTGAACCTTACTCTCCTTGTCTGATTCTCTCATATTGGGCTCATAGCTCCACCCTTACTTATCAAGTTCCTTTTGCTATTCGTCACTTTAGTCATATGCTTACCGATCTATGATTGCTCTGACTTGTCCTTGTTCCATCTTGTTTACCATTAATGTACTACATAAACCTGCTCATAGGTCTACCTGTTCCTTAGCTTAGACCTACTCAGCAATCCACCTTGTTCTCTCTCCTCTGTGTGTCTTTGCTCCACACTTGACTGAGTGCTCAGCTTATACCTTCATCTTCTCTCTAGCAGTTGCTAGGAGGAATCCTTGACCTTGAACTATCATAAGCAAGTTGCTGAATGAACCTTTGACCCTGCAAATAGCAGGCTATGTCCTTTGTCCTTGTCATATGGTAGTTGTTAACTGACCATCCTCCTCACCCTTGACCTCTAGCTGAGTCTGTGTTTGACCCTTTAGGATTAAGCATAACACATGCTAACAGCACCTGTTCCTTGTAATCCACAATACATATATGGTCCAAGTGTATATGTTGTCAGAGTGTACAACCGTGTGCACAGCCACATGTTGGACTTGTTTACTATGTGTGTTTTAGATCTGATATGGTATCCCTTTGTTTTCCTTTGTCCCCTTTGTCATTTCTTTGAGTCTTTGTGATGTTCCTTATCTCTTTATTCTTTTGAGTGGCACACCATGTATATTTAGCTTTCTATCATTGCTGATCACCTCAGTCTGTTTGCCCCACAATGACTGAGGTGAGTACCCTTCCTATGCTACCATACAAATACCATACTTACAGCATATGTAGCGCTATTCTCACTAGGTAATATATGTCAGTCTGTTTGTCCTGCAATGACTGAGTGCTATTCTTGCTAGCCATTTCCATTTCTGCACCACTCCTTGTAACCTTATAGGTTATGAGCCCTGTACTCCTCACATAAATAAATGAATAAAATCAGTATCTTATGATATGTTGACCACGATCCCACTTATCACCAACACCCTTCCAAACAATGTCCCAAAACTTGATGTGAAGGGGATGAACTGGGCAATTTTCACATTCTGTTTTCAGGTTGCTGTCAAGGCAAAAGAAATGTGGGGCCACTTCAATGGCACAGCCACAATGCTGACAAGTCAGAGCCCTCTGATGGATGATGAAAAAGCGGCAGTTGATAAGTGGAAAAAGAATGAAGAGATCTCCAAGCATTTGCTTACCTAGCGGATTCCCAATTCCATTGTGCTGAAAGTGTGCAAACTGGTGACTGTCAAGGCCATGTGGAAGGAGATCACTTGTGAGTATATGGAAAAGGGAGCCTATACACAAACAGAACTCTGTGTACAGTTTCTTGAGTCCAAGCTGTCAAAGGGAGGTGACGTTAACCAATTCCTTGATGATCTTAGGATGAAATATGAGAAGCTGGCATCAGTCAGTGTCAATGTAGATGAGAAAGACTACCAATCAATGATCATCTGCTTCTTGCCAAACTCACTTGCTAATTTTGCGTCAACACAACTTGCTGCCACTTGTCTCTATGCCTCCTTAAAGATGATTGAACCTGATACACTGATTTCACTTATCAGTGAGGAAGCAGATAGGTACAAGGCCAAAGGAACTCACTGGAGTGAAACTAAGGATCACGATGAGGCTATGGTAGTCACTCCATCCTCTTGGATCTGTGGATGAGGACAAGGCCATGCTCATTGTGGGAACTGGCCCAAGCAGCTGTGCTGGACATGTGGCTCAGACCAGCACCTTGCTGCAAAATGTGATAAGGCACCCGCTAGTGATAAAAAGGAAATGGCACACCAGATGGGCAATGCACATGCAGTCATGGTGGATAATGATAACAATGGAGTTTTTGGCGTTATCAGTGACACAGAATCCCTGCCAGATTTGGGAACCATTGGTGATGATGACTCACTGCCAGATCTGAAGACCATTACTTCTAGCAGTAAAAATGATGGACCTGTGCAGGACAATTACCCCGATAGTGATAACCACAGTGATTAGTTTTCTGACACAGGAGATGATAGTCTGTGGGGCTGTGGGTGGAGCAATGAAGATGAGGGGTCAGATAGTGATGCAGGCATGAATATTGCCACACCTGTCACAGGACCTGACCTGGAGAACCATGCTCATTTGCCTGAACATGTGGAGCTTTATGACTCAGGTAATACATGACATCTTACCCCCAACCAAGATTGCATGATGAATATGCAGCCTATATCTCCCAAGTTCTTCACTGCAGCAAACAAGCAGAAGTTTGCTGCAACCAGAGTCAGTGATCTGATTATTGATGTGCTGAATGGAGTTACTACCTTGCAATTGCATCTAATGGAGGTCTTGTACTCACCAGAGGTGGAGTACACCCTCATCTCCATCGGTCGACTCAACGAAATGGGGCTGTCAATGACTTTTGTGCAGGGGTTTTGTATGATCAGGGATGTCAACAGTGACATGATTGGGCACATTCCTTGGTTTACCAAGGGCCTATACTGGGTCATGCATGACAATGATCATACTGCTGCTGTGGAATGGGTTACCATCATGGAATTGCACCACCAGCTAGGTCACATTGCCCCCTTCACTGCTTGCAAGCTGGCTGAGCAGGGATTGGTCAGTGGTTTGAAATTCAATCTCAACAAGGATGAAGGTACCTTTTGTGACTCCTGTGTCTATGGCAAGGTGACTTGCAAACTGATCACAAAGGTCTGTGAAGTGCCCAGGGTGGCTGCCACTGGTGATATCATTTTCACTGATATTTGGGGACCAGCCCCCATCACCATGCTTGGCAGTCATCACTACTATGTCACTTTCACTGATGACAATACCCATCTGACCCATATCTATTTGATCTGTCAGAAAAGTGACACATTTACTGCTTGCCAAGGCTTTGAGGCCTGGCTCAACTGCCAGTTGACTGTGAAGGTTAAGCTCCTTCACTTGGACCAAGGAGGAGAGTACCTGGGAAAGGAATTTGTTATGTATCTTGAGTGTCAGGGGACTGTGCAACATCTTACTGCCTGTGATACCCCACAGCATAATGGAATTGCTGAGTGGTTGAACTGCACCATTCTGGAGCAGGTCTGTGTGCTCTTACATGCCAGTGGGCTGCTGAAATTCCTGTGGGGGAAAGCAGCTTGTCATGTCGTCTGGTTGAAGAATAGAATGCCTACCTGTGTTCTTGATGGCCAGTCCCCTTATGAGCTTGCTTTTGGACAAGTTCCTGACCTGAGTGGTTTGCATGAATGGGGATCCATTGTTTACATTTGTACCAGTACTGGGACCAAGTTGGGTGGCTGCATTGACACTGGACAGTGGGTGGGCATTGATAATCATACTGAATATGCTTGCTGTGTGTATTGGCTGCAGACCCATGCCATGACTGTCGAGCACAACTTCTATTTTGGTATAGCATCAGATGCTGTCAAGGGGGAGGGAGGAGACAGCTGCACTCTGTTGCCACATCTTGCTTCCCATTCCGATGCACAGCCTATGGCAAGCACCACTGTGCCACTATCTGTCATTACATCATTGTCACCCAACCCCACTCCATCTGCCACTGTGTCTGCCACACCTCCTGTGCCACCTTCACAGCTGCCAAATCTTCCCAAACCATGTGCCCACTGAATCTGGAAGCTGAGTCAGTGTGTCCTGGACATTTTAGCTGGTAAGGCGGCCTTGCAACATCTCCCTCATGATGTTCTTGCACCTTCCCCAATCCCAGATGGTGCTATCCCTGAGCCAACCATCCCTGATGCAAAGGTCACAGCAGAATAAATTGCTACCATCAGTGATGATAAGTATGAGCAGGACTATGACAAGCATGAACTAACCATGCTTGTTGAGCAAGCAAGCACCACAGCTGAGGCACTCAAGCCAAGCACACTTGCTGATGTGTGTCACTCTCCTGTCCTGATTGGCTGAAATGGGAGCAGGGAATTCAGGAAGAGCTTGACACCCTCCATAGCACTAGTACCTGGGAACTTACTGATCCCCTGCCCAGTGCCAATGTGATCAGATCGAAATGGGTTTTTTGTGCAAAGAAGGATGCAGCCAGAAACATTGTATAATACAAGGCCTGGCTCGTTGCCCAGGGCTTCTTCCAAGTCCCTGGAGTTAACTATTTTGACACCTACACTCCTGTTGCTAAACTCACATCTATCTAAATGGTTCTCACTCTTGCAGCATGCTATGATCTTGAACTCCACCAGGTGGACATCAAGGGTGCATACTTGAATGGAAAATTACAGGATGATGAAGTAATCTACATGTGGCAACCCCCAGGATATACTGACCCAGATTACCCATATCATGTCTGTCACTTGTGCAAAACATTGTATGGTCTCAAACAGAGTGGCCACTGTTGGTATCAGCAGTTGGTTGACATTCTTGTCACACATTTACTTTTTCAGCAGTGTGAGGTCAATCAAGCAGTGTTTGTTAAGTGAAACAGTGTCATGCTTGTCATTATTGTTGTCCATGTGGATGATTTTACCATCACAGCCACAGCCATCAAGCTCATAGTTGAGGTGAAGGAGCAATTGGGTCATTTTGTTGAGGTGACAGATCTGGGGAAACTGCACTGGCTACTGGGAATTGAGGTAACATGCAACTGTGGTGACTGTGAGCTCATACATTCACAGAAGACATACCTCAAGTCCATTCTCTGTTGCTTTAACTTTGACAATGTGAAGCCTATCTTGACACTGATGGAACTGAGCATCAAGCTCACCATCGCTCAATCACCTGCCACTGTCACTGAGTATGCAGCTATGTGGACCATTCCATATCAGGAGGCTGTCGGATCACTCATGTACACCACACTTGGCACCCATCTGGACATCTCATATGCTGTCACACAGGTCTTGTGTTTTTCATCCAATCCTGGCCAAGCACATTGGGATGCTGTCAGGCATGTCTACCACTAAAAAGCCCTTGGTTGGGTATACTGATGCCAACAGCAGTGTCATGGAGGACTGCCATGTAGTTTCTGGTTATGCTTTTCTGATTGATGGTGGTGTGGTGTCCTGGAGCTCAAAGCATCAGGAAATTGTCTCCCTCTCCACCACTGAGAGTGAGTATGTGGGTGCAATACACACTACAAAGGAAGTGCTTTGGTTATGGACCCTCATTGCTGAACTTTTCATCCTTATTGCTGACACAACAACTCTTTTCTCAGACAATCAGTCTGTAATTGTGCTCACTCAGGACCACCAATATCACACTTGCACCAAGCATATTGATATCTGATTCCATTTTATCCACTGGGTTATCAACAATGGCAAGCTCTACCTCATCCTCTGTCCCACAGGCGATATGGTCACTGACATCTCTACTAAAGTGCTGCCTTCCCCCAAGGTAAAGCACTTTGTGGCTGAACTTGGACTGTGCACAGCTTGAGGGGGAGTGTTGGAGTGTACAACCATGCATGTAGCCACACATCGGACTCATTTACTATGTGTGTTTTAGATCTGATATGGTATCTCTTTGTTTTCCTTTGTCCCCTTTGTCATTTCTTTGAGTCTTTGTGATGTTCCTTATCTCTTTATTCTTTTGAGTGGCATGCCATGTATATTTAGCTTTCTATCATTGCTGATCACCTCAGTCTGTTTGCCCTGCAATGACTGAGGTGAGTACCCTTCCTATGCTACCATACAAATACCATACTTACAGCGTATGTAGCACTATCCTTACTAGGTAATATATGTCAGTCTGTTTGCCCCACAATGACTGAGCACTATCCTTGCTAGCCATTTCCATTCCTGCACCACTCCTCATAACCTTATATATGTATACCATCTGTTGACAATAATTATCCCCAAACTGGACCACTTCCCAAGTCATCATAAAAGGCTTGAGAACTTGAAGAATGCATGACAGTGATATGTGAAATAATTGGTGACAAAACTTGTGAAAGCATGCTATCTTAGCTTCTTCACATATAGCTAAATTTCAATAAGTCTGTGGTTATACACAAGGTGTGCAACTTACTCTTTGGTGTCAAAAGGAAGCCAATTAAGGCTATACCATTATGATGTGCATGGTGTGCAGAGTTGTGAATGTTGTTAACAGAGAGATAAAGTGGATAGTAATCATGCTGGCCAGTGGTGACTGAGATGGTTGTCTTGTCACTGTCAAGGATAATAGATACAAGCATAGCTCCTTGACAGTTGGGATGATTATGTGCAATGATATCCTATATTTGTTGTGAGGTTGGGGCTCCCACATTATGAACATCAGCAGAGGTAACTCACCAATTGATCCCATGCCCAGTCACCAGACATGAAATCTTGAAAGCACCATTGATTGGAATGTGCATCATATTTGGTATGGTTGGATGTCCATTTGTGAGGCTAAGTTGGGATTTGCAAAAATGTTGTGCACTGTCCAGCAAGGACATTGAAACCATATATCATATTGGTCTTCTATCCATGGTGCCATAGCTTCTTCATCAGGAATTTCATTGTATTTAATTGAGAAACACTCCCATTTGTTATGCTTGATCCCAAAGGGTCAAACATGGACTTGGCTAAGAACAGAGGATGAGGGACATAGCCTGCATGTAGCAGGGTCAAGGGTTCACTCAATGACTTGTTGGTGAAGCTTTGGGTTGAAGGTTCTGCCTAGTGACTGGCTAGCAGAAAGATGAAGTAAATAAGCAGAGCACTCACTCAGGTGTAGAGTGGAGACACATGATGAGGAGAAGCAAAGTAGATTGCTGAGTAGGTCTAAGCTAAAGGACAAGCTACCTATGAGGTGGATTTATATAGTATACAGGGGAACATCAAGAGAACACAAAGGATAACATGGATTGGTAAGTGAGTAAATAAGATGATGAATGGCATAAAGGGATCAGTGAGTAATGGTGGAGCTATGAGTCCGATGTGAGAGAATTGGACAAGGAAAGTAATGTTCAATGACAAGTAATGGAAACAGATGAGAACAAACAAGAATTGTAACACAAGTGGTCTGAAGCTAGCAGATAGCTTTAGTGACAGTATTCTCATGTTCAAATATTTTCTTGAAGTTGACAATGAATTCAATAAATGATCCCAGCCCTTTGACATCAGGATTGGGAAGGACTTTGTTTCTAAAGGTATTGGCCCAGGTAGCTGCAGATCCTTCCTTTATGAAGGAGAGAGTATAGGTGATTTTCTTTTGCATTGGTGTTGTAGAGGTCACTATTGACCATAAGGTAGAATTAGTTAGAGAATGGCCTTGTTGTAAGATCTGTTGAAGTCATCAGGTTTTCTGAGATGAAATTCAGTGGCCCTGGTGAATATAGGGTGATTTATTAAAGGGGGACTAGAAGGGTGAGGTTAATTTCAATGGGTGGTGTAATGTTCTTGATGGAGTTGAGCATGTTGTTCTTCCTTGGGGTGAGGGAAAACTGGATAACAGGTGATGGTTGTAGGAGACAGTGGGGTAGGTTCTCTGGGAAGAGAGAGTCCTGATGATAGTTGGTGTGTGAGGTCAAGGTCTTCCTATTGTTCAATGGCAGAAGGGATGGGGATGTTGGAGGACAAGGGGTGGTCTTCTTCTTCCAACCTGTGGGGATGTTCAGGCTTAGAGTTGACCTCTTGAGATTCACAAGAGGTTCTGAAGACAGAATTGAGGAAAGATGACAGAGGTGGGTAACAAGGCAGAATGTTGGTGAATTAGGCAATGCTAATCATGACAATAGAGCTTAGATCTTTTGTTATGCTTGATTCTGAAGGGTCAGGCATGGACTTGGCTAAGGGTATTGGTATGAAGCAATATGGTCAGTGAGAGCTACCACAAAATGAGGGACAAGGAACATAGCCTGCAGTGTCTGCAGGGACAGAGGTTCACCCAATAAATATATAGTTAGGGATAAGGGACAAGGAAAACAAGCTGAGCACTCACTCAGGTGCAGAGTGTAGACATGAGAAAAGGGAATAGTATTGCCAAGTAAGTCTAAGCTAAGGAGTAGCTAAGGTTGGCATTGTGTGGAATCATCCTATGTCACGTGTAAAAGGTTACTTTTGCATGATGAGTAGAGAAACTCAAAATCAATTCAATACAGCAAGTAAATGAGAAAGTAGCTAATGCAAAGTATAAAGTGAATGTGGATACAGATTTTTTATTGAGCAGAATGTGAAACTAAAATATATAAGAATACATTTTGAGCTTTCAATAAGATTTAGAGGGCTTAGCACAAAAGAAAATGCAGTGCAGCATCAAACAGCATCTGCTCAAAATACCTGCTGTCACAAATGGTCACATTATGTGATATGGGATGGTTCTGCATGACACCAACCTTACCTACTGTTATGCTTGATTCCAAAGGGTCAAAGCATGAACTCAGCTAAGAACTGAGGGCAAGGAATGTTGTCAGCAAACAGGTACAACAAGATGAGAACAAGGGATATAGCCTGCAATCAGCAGGGTCAAGGGTTCGTTCAACAACTAGTCAATGAGAGTTTAAAGTTGAGGGTCTTGCCTAGCAGCTTGCTAGCAAGGAGATGAAGGTAAGAGCAGAGCACTTGATCAAGTGTGGAGTGAGGACACACAGAGGAAGGAAAGCAAGTATATTGCCAAGTAGGTCTAAGCTAAGGGACAAGTAGACCTATGAGCAGATTTATATAGTACATTGGGAATCAACAAGGCAAAACAAGGACAATGAAAGGGAAAACATAGGTCGGTAAGCATATGAGTAAGCCAATGAATGGCAAAGGAGACTCAATGACTAAGTGTGGAGCTATAAGTTCGATATGAGAGAATCAGACAAGGAGAGTAAAGTCCAATGACAAACAAGAAAAACAAGTAGAGATAATGATGAAACGTAACACCTACAAGGTGGGTTTATATATTGTTCTGGAGATAAACAAAGAAATACAAGGAAAAACAAAGATATATGAAGCTGATGAAGGAAATAAGTCAGCTAGTGAATGGCAGAAATGGAGCAATAAGTCAGATAGGAGCTACAAGTTAGAATCCAGCAAAGAGATGTAAGTCCAAATGACTAAATAAGAAACAAGGAAAAAGAGTGAATATAAGCATGAATTGTAACACAAGGAACTTGCCTTAATGGGCACATTGCTCTTCAATGTTGAAATATCCAATATAATCTTCACCTCTCTACTCCTATCCTATAATTCCATTCTCTTTTCTGTATTGTTGAACATACAAATAGTAAGACTCTTTCTGCTGAGCTGTTGACAACCCTTATCCTTGATGAGTATGATGATGTGGTAATCCAGTCAGGAGGAAAGTCTAAAGGAAGGATCAAGGATACAGCCTTTACTGCTAATGGATCAAGGAAGCACACATTTACTGGTAACTGCTTCAACTGCAGCTGGTCTGGTCACTGTAAGAATTAGTGCTATGAGAAGGGTGGTTGTCACAACCATGACAACTCTGCTCTGTCCACTGAAGAACACTAGTCCTGTCTATGGGGTGTGGGATGAGTGGTAGGTGGGTCTAATGGCACAATGCACTCAACCCTAGAGAGACTCTGGGAAATGAGAAATGAGAAATGAAGACTCTAGGTGAAGGATATGAGGGTCCAGATAGTCCTGGTGGTCTAGCAGGGTATCTGGAGAAGCAAAACAGTATGGAGAATGGTCAAGAACAGTGTCAGTAAGAGTGGTTGGTGAATGGTAACTGGTCAGTAGAACATTATATGGTCATTGTGAGCCAAAGGGAAAGCTCCCATACTCATGACTAAGTACAACCTTTATAGTCCAGGCATATCCAGGACTCAGTAAGATATGGCAGAGGGAGCTAAATAGTCTGAGACATTAGTGGTAGTAATGGGGATATAGTCTGTGTGACCTAGGTATAAAGGGAACTCAGTGAAATAGTGGAAATAAAGGACAGATGGTTAAGGGGAAAGAGCAGAAGGCATTTGTTAGTCCAGTCAGTCATATGTAAGAAAGCAGTAAGTAAATATGAACAGATCTCAAATGAAGTAGGGTTGTAAATGTAATAGGGCACTATACTAGTTGAAATATACAAGTTGTAAATGTAGAGATGCACTATGCTTTACACTGCACTCAATTCTGCTTCCTCCATTTCATATTTAGACTCTTTTCCTCTCTTCCTCTGACATTCTGTACTATAGCTCCAATTCCACTCCAACTGCAGTGCCAGTCATTACTTGACTGGTCACCAGTACCTTACTCCATTCCTGCATTCTTTGCTTACTCTCCATTCTTCATTTAGTTTGCATTCCCCACTTAGCCTCCATTTCTCACTTAGTGCTCAGCCTTCTTGTTCTGCCTCTGATGCTATGTTCTCATACATATGTACTGTACCACCTCCAATCTCCTGTATATAAGTCTGACTCACTAAGGACTTACTCCTCAGTTCAAATATTGAAGTCTTTCAGTCCCTTTTTCTTTTCCTGCCTTTCTCCTCTTCTCTGAACACTCTCCCATCTGACAAATTCTATCTCCATCCTTTGACCCCTCCTGCCTGACCTCTAAAATATGAGGACCTGGGATCACCAGGGTACAGTACTCCATCTGAGTCACTAAAGCCAAAGTCCTCACCCCTCTGAGCTCTGCCTAGTTTCCACTTTGTGTGCTCTCCAGTCAGAGTTAGCAGCAGAGCAGAGCAGACCTTGACAGTGGTGACCAAGAAGGGAAAGCGCCAAAAGGTTGGAAATCCTGCAGCAAGAAGGAAAAGTTATCTGGGTATTATGCTTGATCCTAAAGGGTCAAGTGAAAACTCAGCTAAGAATGTTGAAATGAGGTGAGATGGTTAACAAGAGTTACCACAAGATGAGGAACAAGGGACATAGCTTTGCAAACTGCAGAGACAGAGGTTTGCCCAACAATCTGTTGGTGAGAGATGAGGGATGAGAATGATAAGCTGAGCACTTACTCAGGTGTAGAGTGAAGACACAAAAAAATTAATTATATTGCTGAGTAGGTCTAAGCTGAAGAGTAGCTACCTATGAGATGGGTTTATATACTGTCTGGAGATAAACAAGGAAATACAAGGAAAAGCAAAAGATATATGAAGCTGATGAAGGAGATGAGTCAGCTAGTAAATGGCAA